>JAINUG010000137.1:1925000-2007500 GCA_029706075.1 Aldrovandia affinis | reverse complement strand
ACTTCCACACTCTGCAGGTACACCACCAGGGGGAGCCCCAGTTCTCCTGCACTCTGCAGGTACACCACCAGGGGGAGCCCCAGTTCTCCTGCACTCTGCAGGTACACCACAAGGGGAGGTTCCCCTGCAGCCCCAGTTCTCCTGCACTCTGCAGGTTCACCACCAGGGGGAGCCCCAGTTCTCCTGCACTCTGCAGGTACACCACCAGGGGGAGCCCCAGTTCTCCTGCACTCTGCAGGTACACCACCAGGGGGAGCCCCAGTTCTCCTGCGCCTGCTTGTCCGAAAAGAAAGAGGCGGCTTCCGCTTTGCCAGGAATAGGGAGATATTAATGAATGAAATGTGAAGAGTGCAGGACAGGAGCCCGGGTGTGTGCGGTCTCACTGCAGGTTCTGGCAGCATGAAGATTACCTGGGGCTTCATCCTCAGAAAAACATCCCGTAGGGGGCCTCCCGTGGTCCAGTGGTTACAACGTTCGACGCTGGCCACGGAGACCGGGTTCAATTCCCAAAGTCTCTGGCCGGGTTGGCGATCCTGTCCGCCCCAGGGAGGGGGGAGGGAAGCCGACATGACGTTCCCTGGCATGAGTGGCCCTGTAGTACCGGGTTACGGTCGATGGCTTAGCGAGTGCCGTCTTGGAAGAGGCGTCAGGTCGCCTTCGTCACTGTCGGTTGCAGGACTACGGCAGCGAAATCACATTACTAGGGGGGGAATTGACATAGAAATAGTGGGTCTAATTGGCTACCAAATTGGGAGAAAATGGGAGAAAAAAAAAAAAAAACATCATGTGTATTATGACATAGGATTTTTTTCTTCAGAAAACGTATAAAATCCATGTAACAAATCCATTCCATGGAAGAATTTTTACATTAAACCCAGGAGGAGTGTTTAGATGGACATTCCAATCAGGTACCTATTAGATGCTCTTTGGCGGGGCTTGTGAAGGCGTAGTGCAGCCAGCCAATCAGACACTTTGCCTGGTGGTGATTGGACGAGGTGTGCTGTTTGTTGCAGAGCCGCAAGAGAAGCGAAGGAGCCCCCTGTGACATCAAGGCGCTGATGGCCTCACTGAGGGCGCAGGACCAGAGGAGGCACAGGGAGCAGGAGCAGGGCCCGGCGAAAGAACTGGAGCCGGAGCAGGGGAAGGAGCCGGAGCAGGTGAAAGAACTGGAGCCGGAGCAGGTGAAAGAACTGGAGCCGGAGCAGGTGAAGGAGCCGGAGCAGGTGAAGGAGCCGGAGCAGGCGAAGGAGTCAGTGAAAGAACTGGAGCCGGAGCAGGTGAAGGAACTGGAGCCGGACCAGGTGAAGGAACTGGAGCCGGAGTCAGGTGAAGGAACTGGAGCCGGAGCAGTGAAAGAACTGGAGCCGGAGTCGGAGTGAAGGAACTGGAGCCGGAGTCAGTGAAGGAACTGGAGCCGGAGTCAGTGAAGGAACTGGAGCAGGAGAAGGAATTGGAGCAGGCGAAAGAACAGGGGGAGGAGCAGAATCAAGAGCCTGTGAAAGAACAGGAACCTGAGTCAGTGAAGGAACAGGAACAGGAGCAGGAGCCATCAGAGGAACAGGACCAGGAGCCGGAGCAGGTTAAGGCACCAGAAGAGGTGATGGAACAGGGGCCAGAGAAGGTGGAGGAACAGAATCAGGAGCCGGTGAAGGACGAGGAACCTGAGCTAGTGAAGGAACAGGAGCAGGTGTCTTTAAAAGAACATCTACCTGAAAAGGGCCAGGAAGAAGAGTCGGTGAAGGAACAAGAACAGGACCCTGAGGAGGTGGAGGAACAGAGTCAGGTACCAGTGAAGGACGAGGAACCTGAGCCAGTGAAGGAACAGGAGCAGGGGCCATCGGGGGAAAAGGCCCAGGAGCCAGAGCAGGTTAAGGAATCAGAACAGGTGATGGAACAGGGGCCGGTGAAGGAAGAGGACCAGGAGCAGGTGAAGGAGCAGGAGAAGGAGCCTTCAAAGGATCAGATGGGAGAACAGGTAAATGAACAAGGAGAGGAGCTGATGAAGGAACATGAGCCGATGAAGGAGCAGGTACAGGACCCTGAGAAGGTGGAGGAACAGAATCAGGAGCCGGAGAAGGACGAGGAGCCTGAGCTAGTGAAGGAACAAGGCAGGAGCAGGTGTCTTTAAAAGAACATCTACCTGAGAAGGGCCAGGAAGAGGAGCCGGTGGAGGAACAGGAGCAGGGGCCATCAGGGGAAAAGGACCAGGAGCCAGAGCAGGTTAAGGAACCAGAACAGGTGCCGGTAAAAGAACAGCAAACGGTTAAGGAGCAGGTAGAAGAGGTGGTGAAAGGACCTGAGGAGGACCTGAAGCAGGAACATCTACAAGTGAAAGAACAGCAGGAGGAGGAACCATCACAACAGCAGGAGCCAATGCAGGAGGAACAGGAGAGGGAGCTATCAAAGGAGCAGGAGGAGGTCCCAGGGGAGGAGCAGGAGCCGGTGAAAGAGAAGGAACAGGCAAATGAAGAGGAGGAAGTGAAAGAGGAAGAGGTGAAGCTGGAGCCAGAGCCACTCAGAGAGGTACATCCCATCTCTACTCAACACACACTCACACACACACACACACACACACTCACACTCACTCACACACACACACTCATGCCTTCTCATTCAACCACACACTCACACGCTCACACACAACACATGCACACACCCACCCACACACACACACTTTCTCATTCACTCACACATACTCCACACACACACACACCCACACACACACACACACACACACACACACACACACACACACACACACACACACACACACACACACACACACACTCATGCCTTCTCATTCAACCACACACTCACACGCTCACACACAACACATGCACACACACACACACACACACTTTCTCATTCACTCACACATACTCACACACACACTCACACACACACATTCATACTGTTGAAAAGTGCTTGGCTTATTCTGTGATGACTCTTACTGAAACATTGATGAGATGCTGTCTGTGTGGAACATGTTGCAGGTGATCTGACTGCATAATTCTGCTGTATGGAGGACCGTGTCTCATTCTGTCTTTCTTTTGTCTTTCTCTGTTCTTCCTACGCGCTCCCTCTCTCCTCCTCCCTCTTTCTCCCTCTCCCCATCTCTCTCTCTGTCCCTCAGGAGCGGGATGTGGAGTCAGAACTGCCAGAGGTTGTGTTCCAGGAAGAGGAGGGGATCAAAGCACTGGTGGACAGAAACAGGTGAGACTCACTTCACTGTGGCTCTGAAATCACAGGACAGACATGCCTTTCAGCAGAGTGACCAAGGCAAAACCTACCGTCCATGAGAGCACTGTGCAGATGTGTGTGTGTGTGTGTGTTTATATGCGTGTTAGAATGTGGGTATGTGTGTTTATATGTGTGTGTGTGTGTGTGTGTGTGTGTGTGTGTTAGAATGTGTGTGGATATGTGTGTTTATATGCGTGTTAGAATGTGTGTGTGTGTTTAACTGTTCCACTTCCTGTGCTCCAGGATGCAGAAGGTGGTGCCAGTGGTGACCTTTAACCCCCAGGCTGAGACAGAGGAGGTCACAGAGCAGGAGCAGGAGCAGGAGCAGGAGCAGCAGCCGCTGATGAGCATCTCCTATGAGCTGAAGGGAGAGGAGGGTGAGAGAGAGGGGGCAGGGGCTGCAGGGAGTATTCTGGACATTTTGGGGAGTTAAATGTCAGTAGTTTTGAAAAATGCACCAGCAGTTTTTACATTTTTCATTAGCTATTATAAAACACTAATCCTCCTTTGATAAGCTCATTATCAACCACACTAAGATTCACCTGGCTGTACAGGTTTTGATGTCCATTGTGTTTTATCAAACCAAATCTTCTTTGCCCACTTGGCAATTCTGATTTAAAATGTATAATCTCATTTGACACCATTTATAGGCTGCTGATATCATTTGGCACCACACTTTGGCTGGTCCGGTGTGGTGTGCACTGCCTGTCAGGGACGTGGTTCGAAACCCGCGTCTCTACCAGACCGGCCCTGGTCATCAGCCCCGATCGCTGACGTTTGGCTGTCCGCCCCAGGGGGAGGGGGAGGGTGAGCCGGCTCGGGTTTGCTGTGAATCACGTAAGGGAGTCTCCAGAACGTGTGCGGGCAAATTCTCGAAGGATTTGGAGTTCGTGCCATCGGACTTGTCGCCAAACGGGAGTAAAATAGAGGGTGTAATTGGCTACCAAATTGGGAGAAAAACTGGAAAAAATCTGAAACAAATGTATAATAAAAAGTTAAAAAAAACATTTATAAGCTCTATTTCAAACCCACAAAAGGGCCATAAACACAGAAGATGTTTCTCTATTGACATTTTCGGTTAGTTTGACACTAGTAACTAAGGATTTCCTGTCCACAGTGAGGCAGCATAATGGCACAGCGATGATTCATGATCTCTCTAATGCAGGGACTACAATGAGAGGTCAGCCACTGACTCATGAACCATTCAACGGCTTAACACAGTGAGTGGGTCAGATCAGTGAGTCATTGATAGTACCAGATATGTCTGGTCTTTACGCAGTTTAATAAGCCTCAATCCTCAACCACTGCTGATATGTTTGAATGCATTATATTTATGGGTGTAATGGTTTACCAACTCTACAGTTTGAATCTTGTTTTTTTGATTCATGGACATGGTTCGCATCAGCAGTACATTGGCTGGATATAGAAAAAAATCACATTTATTGCTGAGAGCATTCATGGACAAAGTGCAATGCTACAGTAAATTTTCTTTCAAAGAAGCCAGAATGTTGGAATTAAGTGCTGGCGTTCAGCAGATTTCAAAGGGGCTGGAGGATTCCCTAACTTGCCATTCTCTTGGTATTGTATTGTATTAAAGTGTGTTTAAAGAAGCACACAAGTCCACTGCCTTTGACCTCACTGTCCTGTGTGGTTTCAAGGTTTGATTCCGATTGGACAAAACAAACGCATACATGCAGTATGTCCCTGTGGGCGATGTAGTGATGCTCAAATGAAATAAAATGTATTTGTATAGCGCTTTTCACAAATGCATTGTCACAAAACACTTAACAGAGGGGGAACCCAGGCCTAGACCCCCCCAAAAGCAAGCCTAAAGGCAACAGTGGCAAGGAAAAACTCCCTTGATAGGGAGAAACCTTGGGAGGAACCAGACTAAAAGGGGGGGGGGGGGAGCCCATCCTCTTCTGGCCGGCACAGGGTGTGTCCAAAAAAGACCGTATCAAGTTCAGTCCAAAGGTGACTCAGGGCTGGCTGACTTTGCGCCTCCGAGTTAGGTAGTCAGTGGGGGGTGGGGGGGGATAAACCACATGAAGGGGGTCCAGATCCAGGGACTGGGGCACTGTACTGACCTGTTTGTTTTCTCTCTGTTGGTTTGCAGTGAAAAGCCTGCCCCCCCTCCCTCTGTGCCCCACGCCCGCGTCGCCCCCCTCGCCCCCCCAGCTCACCGAGGGATCCCACTTCATGTGTGTGTAGAGACGGCACAGTAAGAGAGCCCTCCTTCCCTTCCATTCACACCTCTCCTCAAACACTGGTCTCAGATCAGCGGACTCCCCCCAGCCTGGGGACCTGTTTTATATGCCTAAGTTATGACACTGGTGGTTGATGCACCCCTGTACCATTGATAGAGCTATATTTTATATCTTTAGACTCTCATCTCGGCGCTATTCGCAGAGTGCAATAGCAGCTTTACGTATCGTCTCGTATATCTCGCTCGCTAAGGTGACAGTGGGGGTGGGGTAGGAGACACCATTGACTATTACTGGAATGTGGCGATGTTTTATTAAAAGCTCACTGAAAGTGTCCTCTATCGGTGTGGACGGCCTCTGGCGGCGTGCAGCTGGGACCCTGTCGTGTTCACCGGCACCGTCATCACGCAGGGGCCGCTAACAGCCCCCGAGACGCCAACGCAGTTATTCTCCCCGAGGGAGTTCACTGCCAGGGTCTGCCGCTTCCGTGAGAGCAGACTCTCCATTACCATATCCGCTAGCAGAGCGCTGTGCGACGCTTTGTGCTCTCTTTTCCGCTGTTCTCCTGCTGTTTCCCGAGCTGTGCTTCTTCACAAGCCTCTCGCGAAGATGCAGAGAGGAGGGAAGGAGGTGCGCACCACGGTTGGGGTCGGCTCCATTTCAGCTCAGTCAGTTCAGGAAATGGAACTGAAATTCAAGCCTTCCGTTGAAAACTCCTCAGAGAGCATTATGGCACTTCATTCAGTGAATTTCAGCTCATTTCCTGAATTGACTGAATTTAAATGGAGTTGACCCCAACCCTGGTGCACACACACACACACACACACACACGCATACACTCATGCAGATAAGCAGATGTATACACACACACACACACACACGCATACACTCATGCAGATAAGCAGATGTATACACACACACACACACACACACACACACACACGCATACACTCATGCAGATAAGCAGATGTATACACACACACACACACACACACACACACACACACGCATACACTCATGCAGATAAGCAGATGTATACACACACACACACACACACACACACACACACACACTCATGCAGATAAGCAGATGTATACACACACACACACACACACACATAGCTGTTTATTTGCAGACTACAGCACCCACAGGACTGGTGTAGGAGTAGCGTATAGCTTCTGTGCGTCCCTGAAGCCCACACTGCTTACTGATGTCATCTCATGGCATGTGCGGGAGACAGATTTGTGTAGTTCTGTGACTACTAAAACACTCCATGCAAATCCACCAGGGGGCAGGGATATGGCACAATAGGTAGTTTCCATTTATATTAAATTAGGATACTCCTGTATAAAAAACTGAACACTAAAGCGATTTGTCTCCATGCGTTTATTTCTGCTGACTCTTTTTCATTTTTATTCTCTCTTAAGAAAAGCACTGGATACATGTTTTAATTAGGATTAGAATTAGAATTAGGAGTGTAATTGGTGGACCTCCTTGAATTGAAAAAACTGCCATAGTTGTGATTTGAAAGCTGCAGACTAGATACAGACGAAGAGTATTCACTCCCTCTCCACCTCAGCTGATGTGTGGTGAGCATTCTGGTGCAAAATGGCTGCCATGCATCACCCACTGGGTGCCACTCCCACCCCTCCTCCTTCCATGTATTGGGCTTTGAGATTGTGAGATGCAATTGATTATTATTAGTTTGGACACTTTATATTAACCATTCTAGCTTCAAACAACTGGATTTTCCAGATTATTTTCATTTTAACCAACACCTTTCCTAAGACTCTTATTTTAGGACAAATGAGTACATTGTTTAACTACTGCCACCCAGTGGAAAGCGTGGTACTGCACCCCACATTTATTACAGTGTTGAAACTGGAGGGCCTATTTCCCGACATGCAGGGATCCCCCACGAGACTCTCACATTGTGTGCTGACATCGACGGGCGTTTGCGTTGACGTGAAATTCTCTGACGCGTGGAGTCCGAATGAGGGATTTTCACTGCCGGAGCGAGGAGACCAGGATGACGTTCTGGAGGCACCTCTGTTCTGTTAGAGGACTGGCCATCACCATGGATACTGGGGGAAGACGAAGAGGACTGGAAAACATTCAAACCCACAACTGATATAAATGTTTCGTTTTTTTAAATTAATCTGGAAAGCTTAATTTCCATATATACAGAATTGACTTAACATAAGAGTTCTAGAGTGGAAATGATGTCTGTTTTGTGTTTTGTTTTTCTTGGACTTTTCATACATTTCTGCCAGGACTGTGTGGTGTGTGTGTGGAAGTTGCCCGTGAGCGCTGGTCTGAAGTTGGTTTTGCGTTTCTCTTCCTAATGGTTAAGGCGAGAGTTTGGCGAGAGTTATCTGGTCCTGTGCCAGTGCTTACAGGCAACTTCTCCCTCGAGCAGACTCTTTTAGGAACAGACACGGCCGCTCAGACTCTGAACCCGTGTCTGTTAGGAACAGACACGGCCGCTCAGACGGTGAACACATCAGTGTGTTTTGCTGCGGACAGTGACACATTTAGATTTGTTCCTTTTGTGCCATGTGATTGACAGCACACGGCTGCTCCGCCCACTCATATTCTCCCCGTGGTTCTATTGGCTGCCCCCCCCCTTCCCCTTCCCCTCCCCCTCCTTCCTCTGGCCTCTGGCCTCTGAAGACCCGCTCTTGAGGAGCACTGAGAGAGAGGGAGAGAGAGAGAGAGAGAGAGAGAGAGAGAGAGAGAGAGAGAGAGAGAGAGAGAGAGAGAGAGAGAGAGAGAGAGAGAGAGAGAGAGAGAGACGGAGAGAGAGACGGGATGCCAGCTACACACTGTCAGACTGCAGAGACGTCCCCCTCACCTGCGCGTGTGGATCTGCGCATAAGGAACTGTGTCCGCTGTCACATGGTCTCATGACGGGCCTGAGCCCTCCCACCCTCATGACATGAACTCTGACATCACTGAGAAACTACTAGAGGGTAGAAGGAATCCCACATGCAAGTATTATTATTATTATTATTATTATTATTAGTTACACTCTAGCTTTGACCATGAGCCTTCACGGAAAGCATCTGAGAGCTGTGAGCTGTGAAGGAAGAAAGAAGATCCTCGATCGCTATGGAGAGCCTTCCTCGCGTCACACACACACACACATATGCAAAGAGAGAGAGAGAGAGAGAGACAAGAGGTATGCCAATTTTACTTTAACCATTCAGGAACACTGCCATTCTGCTGGTATTATGTTTTATTAATGTTCGTAATTTTTGTTGTTTTTAATTCAGCTATTGACGATTTTAAAAATTCATAATAGTTTGGTTTCTTTATTTCTCGTATCCTACATAAAAGAACACCTATTTTTAGTAATTCAGTGTTCAAACTGAATTATTAAGAGTGTATTTATAGTATGTACTCATTGTGCGTGTGTGTATATGTATATGTGTGTGTGGGTGTGTGTGTAATTGCTTTATTATTCAATAAGGTGCTGCTCTATTGGTGCAGATGGACAGATTTGTAATATTTGGGGCTGTTGCCGACACACAAGAATGTTCCTTGTTCCTTTGTTTTATATTTAAAAAGAGAAAGAGTTCTCAGAGTCTGTTTTCTGCTTGGTTTTGAGTCTTGGACTGGGAAGAGACAAAACAGCACATGTAAAATATAAAAAAAGCAATAAGCAGGTTTCCTTAATACAGGACTTTGGTTTTTGTGTACAAAGTGTAAAAGTGTATAAGACGTTTGTGTATATACTGTACAGTACACAATTAGCAGAGCTGATATAAGTATAAGATGCTATGTATTGCTAATATGCAGATACTCTTATCTCATCTGTTTTATATCACATTAAATAAACGCTGATGTTTCTATTCTGGATTATTTTGTTCCTCATCCTTTTTTACCCTCTGTGGCCCAGTGCCACACAGACGGGAAGTGGTACAGAGCACTTGACTGCTGCTTGCATAACAAAACAGTCCCATTGCATTGCCACTTCCCTCTATTTTGTCTGATAAAACATTACACTGTTTTTTTTTTACACATCAAATATAGCTGAATATTGACTCTATGTTTCAGTGCTGGAGTCACATGGTGAAAGAGAATGACCATTTCAGCACCAGAGTCACATGTGAGATTCCACGAGTGCATCTCGTCTACAATAAGCCACTGTTTTTTATTTTTAAATGTATTTCAAATTTTTCTCCCAATTTGGTTGCCAATTATACCCTCTATTTATCTCAATTCACCCTCCCCCACGAGTCCGCCGCCCGTCCTCCAGGTCGAGACACTCTTTCCGGGCCGATAGATCAGCCTCTTCCGAGACGGAACTCTACCACGGACGCCTTTTCCTGCTCCTCGACGGACTCGTGCCGTCTCACCCTCCCCCTCCCCCTCCCCCGGAGGCGGACAGCCAAGCGCTGCCTCTGATCGGGGCTGACGACCAGGGCCGCTCTGGTAGAGACGCAGGTTTCGAACCGCATCCCTAACAGGGATATACAATAAGCCACTGTTGAAAAAAATGCCAGGACCTGTGGAATATGATTTATTTTATTTATTTATCATTGTCTGACACATACTGCAGTTTGACTAGTTTGAGTGACTATTGTAATACTTGCTTTTTATTTGGTAAATGTAGGAATATGTATTTTTAGGCATTTTGCAGATGCTCCTATCCAGAGAGACTTACACAGTTTACATTTCTTTACATACAATACATTTATACAGCTGGTTATTTTTACTGAAGGTTAAGTACCTTGCTCAAGGGTACAACAGCAGTGTCCCACCTGGGAATTGAACCTGCAACCTCTGAGTTACAAGCCCAGCTCTCTAACCATTACACTACACTGCCAGCGTATATAGAATGTGGTATGTAAGTTTGTGGTGAAAACATGAGTGAAGATTGCCAGTGAATGAGTAAGAAAAGGTAAATAGAGGGAGCTTTGACTCAAGCAGCCCAGTCCGTCTCTCCCCAGAGGTCTCAGTAAGAGATCCCCTCAAGACTGCGAAGACCCCATCAGACTTCCTCTCACTCGTCCTCCCCTAACCCCTCCTCCTCTCACTCCCTCCCCCCCCTCTACCTCTCCTCTCGCATTTAATCCACCCTGTCTACTCTGATACCCCTTTCCTCTGCAGAGCAAAGACCAGGGTTGCTGTCTGTAGCGGGACCTGAATAGGTCATTAATAATAAAGTATCTCCAAAGTAGCTATGGGAAACACCAGCCCCCATTGCTTCTCATGTTCCCTGAACGGCCCCCATGGGCAGGACAGTGACTGCTGTGGATCAGATGTTTCCACCAGCTGATCGCTTGTATTCAGCCTCTGTGTGCAGTGACCTCATAAAGTGGGATCACTGAATGACCTAAACGATTCTCTCACATGGTTCGCCGGAAGCGGAAACAGCCCGATTGCATTCGCAAGCCCGACCTGTCGCTGCAGCGTCCTCCGTCAATTTGGGAGGGAGCAGACTAGCATGCTAATAGAGGTCGTTTGCGGTAGACAGAGGACGCGCTGCGCACACGTGCACATCCTGCGGAACTAGACCTGCAGGAAATACGAGAGGTGTTGCTACTGCGCGACGAGTTTGAGAACACGCTACCGATTTGCTTGGCAAATGCTTGAACAAGTTTAAAAAAAAAAAAAACTTGGAACTTCTCACAAGTTCACCAACAGGTTATTTGAAAAACGAGTTATAGTACCCCCTGGTGGAAGTCAAGTGTAAATACAATGTGCCGTAGAATGACTGTCAATTGTACATTTTACATTTACATTTTAAGCATTTAGCAGACGCTCTTATCCAGAGCGACTTACAAGATGTGCATTAATACAAGGTAAGAACAATCATAGTTAGCGCACAAGATCAGTGCAGTTGTACTGTCGAAAGAAATACATTATTAAAACTGTATGGATGCCAAATTACAAGATGACAACTGTAAAAGGTTGGTAAACAATACAAATCATTTTTTTGTAACCAATCGATTCAATAAATTAGTTTAGGTTGATGCCGTGTCTTGTCGGCAATGGGGTTTGCCCATTCAGCGACCCCTGGGCTTTCAAAAGCTGCTACGTAATTGGCAGCCAATGGTCCAACCCATCTGTCGGTTTCTGTCCTGTTGGATCGGACCAGATCAACAAGAGCTGTGGGCATCTTGTTGATCTGAACGCGGGCCAATTCAAGTAATCCACGCCTTAGTCACGTCATTTACCACAATTTCAGTCTGTCGATCATCGAAACTAACAGAAAATATTTAGAATGAAACGAAAGAAAGACGCAAATCTGTCTAGGTAAGGCAGGGAGAGAAGACATACACTTAAATCGTTTTGTTAAACACACCTAATGTTTACAATCATTTAGAGTCTCGCAGAACATCCACAGTGGATTGAAGTATACAAAGTCATAACATTTTAAGAAACCGCCTCGGAACACTCTTATATAGCCCCCCCACGCGTGAACTCTCACACGTGTAAAGATTTTATGACGAGGGAATAGTACGTCATAACTCCTGCTCCCCACGCGTCCCTGTTCAACCTCGAGGAGCACGCGCTGTAGTCTGGGGCCTGTAAGCTCCTCCCCTAGTGGGCGTGTCTCGCCGTCTCCGCAGAGAAAAAGCGTGCGCTCGCCGCCCCTCGTTGGCCCGGCGGCGTCACGTGGGGCGCGCGCGGACCAATCGCGGCGCCGTGCGTCTCGTGCGAAGAGAAAAGCAATAAACCCCCTCTCGCCCCGCCCCGCCCCCATGTGAAAGACTCGCTCTACCTCTACGGTAGAACTTCGTGGGGGGACGAGACACACTTAAAAAAAAAAATGGCTGCCGCTACAACCGACAGTGCCGGAAAAGATAGCCCATCACCACCAAGCGCTCAAAGCGGGACACCGCTGCTGTCGGGGGAGGAGGAGGCCGCCAAGGAGGAGACGACACTGGAGCCGCCGCAACAAGCCCCGAATCAGGAACCGGGCGAAAGCGAGGCGATAAAGATGGAAGAAGCGGACGGCGAGGGAGGCGATAATATGAAGCCGCCTGCCGCTCTGCCTCCGGTTCCCGAAGCGACGGCAGCAGCAGCAGCGGGGACGACGATGACGCGGAAGACGAGACCGGCTGCGGGCTCGTGGAGGCGAGCCCCCGGCGGGCGCCGGAGTCCGGCGAGCGACACCGGCCCGGAGAAAGAGCCGCCGAAGCGAGAGCAGACGGAGACGCCGGCCACCGACTCTGTTGTTAAGCCGGGCAAAGACAGCGGCGACGGCACGGAGAAAACCGCTGGGGCTGGCGACACCATCATGGGACGAGCCGGCGTGGAGATGTCATCGCTGGACGGGGAGCCCCTGAGCCGCATGGACTCGGAGGACAGGTCAGGGGGGAGAAAATAAATCAACAAAACCCGTTAACGCCGTAACCGGGGTAGCCCCTTAACAACACCGATATCTCGCCATTTCTATCTGCATCGTTCGCCGGCCAGACTTGTAGTTCTGAAAGCCCTCTGTACACCCTGTGTGGGGACCCCCCCATCCCATCCCCAAATCACAGCTGGGGGGTTCGGCCGCTTTGTTTGTCCTGAGTGTCGGCAGCAGCAGCGGCGGCTTAGCATAACAAATGGAGGTGCCAGCACCACCACCTGTCCCCCCGGGATAGAGAGAGAGAGAGAGAGGAGGAGAGGAGAGAATCAGGGCAGCGGGTTATAAGCTTTTATAAGTTTGCAATCGACAGATGCGTCACTGTTTTGGGCTTCGCTAATCACTGCGCGTTCTTGTAATTAATTAAAACCGGCGTTTAGTGCTCGTTAAACCCGCACGAGTTTGAGGGAGTAATGGTAATTAGCGAACTAGTTGTAGCCCCGTGCAAGCGCGTTTGTCGTTGTCTTGCTTGGCGAACGGCGATCCCTTTCCTAGAGCGATCTGAAATGTGTGCTTTAAAAAAAATCCAGTATCTTTAAAGCGCTGGATATTTACTGAAGGGAAGCAGGGTTAGCGAGGTTAACACTTTTCTCAACGGGCAGTGGGTCGCCCGAGAAGCGAAACCTCCACAAACTCGGTTCCTTTAACCAGTATCCCCACTCTCACCCCGATGGTTATTTGAGGAGGGGGCCGGGGGGTATTCGTGTGGGCTGTCCGTGATCGTGGACTGCAACAATGAAACATTCGTAGCTTTTTTTTGTTTTCGTTGTTGCGTGTTTTTTTTTACCGTGTTGCTTAATTTCAAAGCGTTTTTACACGGTAGTTAGAAACGTCACTGGAAATGTTTTATTTCCATACCAAAGGGCGCTTTGTCTTCCAGGCCATCTCGAGGTTTGAGTGGACGCCCAAAACGTAGGAGGGATTTGTTTTTTGAGATGAGATTGCTGTGACAGTTATCATATTTTGATTGGCTGAGAAGGAGAATTAAGAACGAACTCCATGCAGGCTTTCACGGGGTCTGGTCAAACTCATCAATAACGCTTGTGTTATTTTATGCGCCGCAGAGGAAGTCCAGTTTTAGAGTATTCTACGGAAAGGACGTGGGGTCAGAGGAGGCGCACTGTTTAAGTGCGCGGTTGTGTTTATCTTTACATTACAGGCATTTAGCAGACGCTCTTATCCAGAGCGACTTACACAGTTTACATTTCTTTACAATCCATTTATACAGCTGGATATTAACTGAAGCAATTCAGGTTAAGTACCTTTAGCTCAAGGGTACAACGGCAGTGTCCTACCTGGGGATTGAACCCGCAACCATAACGTTACAAGCCCAGTTCCCTAACCATTATACCACACTGCCTGCCTATTATCAGATTATCAGATATCAGATACTGCCTTTATCTGTGTCAGCTCATGGCTTGTCTTAATTCCCCATCCTTTTTGTCGAGGATGTCATGCAAGGTGTCTTGATGATTCAGCAGGGAACTATAATTTGTCCCATCCCCATCCCAATGTTAGAACTGGATAAAAGCTTTAAATGGCGTATATTATATTATATTATATTAGAACTGGACACTTCATACCATGGATATCTTGTAAGTCACTCTGGATAAGAGCGTCTGCTAAATGCTTAAAATGTAAATGTAATTGAGTATACAGCAATACAATTGCCTGTATTTTCTATTTTCAACAGAAGCTAAGCTAAGAGTTATAACTAAGTTATGTATTAGGTAGAAGTGCTTAGATTACTTTTGGAGGTGTTGTTTACCACTGCAACAACATGTCCCTCAGAACCCTGATGTGGTGCTGCACTCTTGTGACTCCTCCCTCCTCCTGTTAAAACCCTCTCTCTCTCTCTCTCTCCTGTAGCGCTCTGATGTGACTCTGTATTGACTCTTCTGTGACTCCCTCCCTCCTATAGAGCTCTGTATTGACTCCTCTCCCTCCTGCAGTATCAGCAGTGCTCTGTATTGACTCCTCTGTGCCTCCCTCTCCTGTAGAGCTCTGATGTGGCTCTGTATTGACTCCTCTGTGACTCCCTCCCTCTTGCAGTATCAGCAGCACTCTGATGGACATGGAGAGCACGGCGTCCAGCGGCCGCTCCACGCCCGCCATGATGAACGGCCACGGCAGCGCCACGCCCTCCTCCGCCAAGACCGTGGCCTACACCTGCTGCTGGGACCAGTGCCACGTGTGCTTCGAGTCCAGCCCCGACCTGGCCGAGCACATCCGCGGCCTGCACGTGGACGGCCAGCGCGGCGGGGTCAGTCTGCATCGCCTCTCCCTCGTGTCTCTCCCTCTCTCTCTCTCTCTCTCTCTCTCTCTGTCTCTCTCTCTCTCTCTCCTCTCTCTCTCTCTCTCTCTCTCTCTCTCTCTCTCTCTCTCTCTCTCTCTCTCTCTCTCTCTCTCTCTCTCTCTCTCTCTCTCTCTCTCTCTCTCTCTCCTCTCTCTCTCTCTCTCTCTCTCTCTCTCCTCTCTCTCCATCTCTCTACAGGCATTCTCTCTCTCTCTCTTATCCAGAGCGACTCTCTCTCTCTCTCTCCATCTTATCTCAGCTGGATATTTTCCTCTCTCTCTCTTTCTATCTCTCTCTCCCTATCTCTCTCCCTATCTCTCTCTCCATATCTCTCTCTCCTCTATCTCTCCTCTCTCTCTCCCTCTCTCTCTCCTCTCTCTCTCTCTCTCCCTCTCCCCCTCTCTCTCTCTCTCTCTCCTCTCCTCTCTCTCTCTCTCTCCCTATCTCTCTCTCTCTCTCCTCTCTCTCTCCTCTCTCTCTCCTCTCTCTCTCTCTCTCTCTCCTCTCTCTCTCCTCTATCTCTCTCTCCCTATCTCTCTCCCTATCTCTCTCTCCATATCTCTCTCTCCTCTATCTCTCCTCTCTCCCTCTCTCTCTCTCTCTCTCCTCTCTCCAGCGGAGGCTCTCTATCTCCTCTCTCTCTATCTCTCTCTCTCTCTCTCTCTCTCTCTCTCCCTATCTCTCTCCTCTCCTCTCTCTCTCTCTCTCTCTCTCTCTCTCTCTCTCATCTCTCCCTCTCTCTCTATGTAAATATGTTGTTGCCAAAGCAGTTTGCAGAAGATTCACATTATATCACATATTAAATACACATTAAATTGACATTATCACATATTAAATACATAGGTGTCACATATGCAGGTTCCATATTATAGCCTACTGAAGCAGTCAGTTATTTGATTGCCATACAGTACAGTGCAATACAATGTTGTACAGTTTAATACAATTACTTAATAGCATATCATTTTGGGGATCTTATAGTGGTTGTGAGTCCCTCAGGCTATGGCAGGCAGATACGTATTTAGCTGCCAGAGGAGCTGTTGTTCCTTCACCCAGGAGAACTGCCAGTTTCTCCTCTGGGGTTAACAGTAGGAAGTTTGGTACTTTCTTGGCTATTTCCCCGAAGTGTAAATCTCTTACTGAAGATAACTTCTCACAGTGGAGGAGGAAGTGCATCTCTGTTTCTACCTCCCCTGTCGAGCAGTGACCACATATACGCTCCTCTTTGGGTAGCCATGTATGTCTGTGTCTTCCTATTTCTGTAGCCAATTGGTGGTCACTGAGCCTGTATTTGGCCAGGATCCGTCTCTGCTTCATATCTCTGACAGAGTGGAGATACTCGGCCAATCTATATTCTCTGTTTAGGGTCAAATAACAATTTAGTCTACTTTGGGTTTTAGTTTCATTTCTCCAATGTTCCAAATATAGATATTTTGACTGATTCATAATTTGTTTTATTCTGCTGTGTTTTTAATCAGTGCTGATGGGAGCCTGGTTGGTTAGCTTCACCATCAGCTGACTGAGGGGACTGTTTTCAGGGTTCAGCTCTTGGGTTTTTAATGCTTTGAATGGAAGGGTGTCTTTTGGGCTTGAATTTAGATGCCTCCAAAATGTTATGGCCCGTTTTTGGATGTTTAACAGTAATGGGAAACGCCCCAGTTCTGCTCGGCAGGCGTTATTTGGTGTTTTCTTTTTTGAACATTTAAAGTTTTTCTGCAGAATTCAGAATTTTTCTCTCTCTCCTCTCTCTCTCTCTATCTCTGTCTCTCTCTCTCTCTGTTTTCTCTGCCCTGTCTTTTCTTGCTTGTCTCTTTCTTGTCCTTCCTCACTGAACAGCGCTGTGCTATCCTTTCTCTTTATCATATATCTTCCTTATCAAAGTCTTTATATTGTACATATAATACACTGATATTGTATATATAATACACTGATATTGTACACATAATATAGATATTTATTGCACTGATATTGTACATATAATACACTGATATTGTACATATAATATTGATATTTATTGCACTGATATTGTACATATAATACACTGATATTGTACATATAATATTGATATTTATTGCACTGATATTGTACATATAATATGATATTGTACCTATAATACACTGATATTGTACATATAATATTGATATTTATTGATACTGCACACCAGTGAAACCCTCAAAAGAACGTCCCTCCGTCTGCCATCGCTCTGGTCTGGAGGTCATAAAGGAATGCAGTTAAATTTAAACAGAATACATATCGTATACACTGAAAAATGTATTTTACAGGTTATTTTAAGACCATATTCTTACTCTCAAATCACTTTCTGAGACTTTAATCATCCTGTGATAATATCTTTAGCTACTCAGCACTTTTCTCACTTTGCAGAGATTTTAAATCCGAGCGAGACAATGTATTTAAAAAGCATGTGTACAGCGATAAATAGGCACTTATAAAGAAAAAAGTGTTATAAAAATGAAGAGAAGTAAAACATCTAAATAACAATAGCAGTACTGTAGTGGACAGTCGATGAGTTTGCTTGTTCAGGTTAGTGCCACACCTCATGTGATTGTGAAAGATCATTTAACTCTCTCTGAGGTAGCATATTGAGGGCCAATAGACTTCTCGAGTCCACAGCCATGATGGTAATATCTGAATTCAGGTTTTTGATACCAACTTTGTGTGTGACCCGATACAAATCTGTCCTGAACCTCCTAACCCATCCATCCATCCCGACCCGTCCCAACAGAACCAGCCCATAATAGCTGATGGTATTGATGGTGGTACAGTGTTTTAACTGAATTGTGCCACCTGATTGCAGTTAGTCACATTACTTATTGCTCGTGTGTGTGTGTGTGTGTCTGTGTCTGTGTCTGTGTCTGCATGCGAAAATATACGCATTTCCTCCTACAAGAATGAACAGTAGCAATTAGCTGTTATTTGTTAGTTGTCTCATTGAATCACGCTGTACAAATGAGTAATTTGTAAGAAATTTGTAAGGTTTGTCATAATTAAATCAGTCCTCTTGTTTTCCCAGTTTTCTCAATGTGCCCCTGACTGTCTGTCTTGCAGGCACAGATACGCAGGATAATAGACTTCCTGTTTTAAACTCAGAACAGCTGGGAGTGAGCTGCTCTATAACGCTGGCTGACCTCTGCGAGGATTAGAAACAGCTTGAATGCATAGCATTATTTTATTAAAGTCATTGTGTGTGTGTGTGTGTGTGTGTGAGCGAGCGTGTGTGTGTGTGTGCGAGCGTGTGTGTGCGTGCATGTGTGTGTGTGTGTGTGTGTGTGAGCATGTGTGTGTGTGTGAGCATGTGAGCGTGTGTGTGTGTGTGTGAGCGTGTGTGTGATTTAGCAGTTGATTTCTTGCCGATGGCCTGTGCCATAACTCTTTGCTTCTGTTGAAAATAGAAAATTAAGGCGATTGTATCGTTGTGTACTCCACGGTATGAAGTGTCCAGTTCTAACACTGGGAATGTTCCACGACCAAACTTAAAGCCTTGCCTTTGTCGGTGGTGATGTCCTGCAGGTGTTCGTGTGCCTGTGGAAAGGGTGCAAGGTGTACAACACGCCATCCACCAGCCAGAGCTGGCTCCAGAGACACATGCTGTCGCACAGCGGAGACAAGCCCTTCAAGGTGAGGCCCAGCGTATCGCCCGTCCGTCTTCACACAGCGACTCTGGTGCTACACGTCTAGAGCACTGGCAGTGAAGTGGTAATGAGCTCCACCAAACACGTCCTGTTTCTGTTTGATCAATCACACTTCATCAGCACACGTGTTCTCGACACGTCTGTGTTCTGTGCACACCAGTGCAGTGTCATTTAAGTGAACTGCAATTCTTTCCCACTTATTTGTTTAATTTGACAACTTTTTATCTCCGATTTTATAAAAACTTTTTAAAAATGATTATTAAAATTTTACATTAAAATTTTTACATTTTAAGCATTTAGCAGACGCTCTTATCCAGAGCGACTTACAAGATGTGCATTAATACATGGCAATGTATTAATTTTAAACATTATTATTCTTTTTAAACATTCCTCTCACTTTGGAATGGCCAGTGTAGCAGTAGAGGTCGTCTTGTTGCTGCCACATCCTCCATGAGTCCAGAGAGCTCCATGAGTCTAGCACGTGTCACCCGATCGGTGCGCTCAGTCAGCAGTCTACCAGCTGATCTGTGCTGCCCTGGCGATGGGGCACTGCCCTGCACACAGCTGCTGCAGGCACTCGATTGACCAGAGGAGGCGATGTTGCGCCGAATGTCCGTTGCGCCCCCAACACGTCACTTTATGTGGCTTACTTGACGAATGATGTGGTTAGACATTGTAGCCTCAGGTTGTTGTTGATTTACTCGAGCTGAATTTACTTTCTGGATAAAATTGTCTGCAAAATCAATGTATTGTATAATTGTAATTATTATTATTAGCGATTTAGCTGCACGCACCACCCTTCGGGCCTTAAGCAGTGTGAGGATTTGACCTCTGACCTCACCCTCTGGCCCCTCCCCTCTCCTGCAGTGTGTGGTGGGTGGCTGCAATGCCACCTTCGCCTCCCAGGGGGGGCTAGCGCGCCACGTTCCCACCCACTTCAGCCAGCAGAACTCGTCCAAGCCGTCCAGCCAGCCCAAGCTGAAGGAGGAGTCTCCCTCCAAGGCCGGCCTCAACAAGAGGAGGAAGCTCAAGAACAAGCGCCGGCGCTCTTTGCGTAAGTACATCTGCACCTCATACGTTATACATACATTTTACATTTACATTTTGTTTTTTTTACATTTTAAGCATTTAGCAGACGCTCTTATCCAGACTTACAACATGTGCATTAATACATGGTAGGAACAATCATAGTTAGCACACGAGATCAGTGCAGTAATACAGCAATAGACATCATTGCAGGCATCTGCGTACCATACCTGTAACACCGGGGAAGGTTAAAATTTTTTTAATATTTTTTATTTTTGGTTAGTTAGAATCTTTGAATCAGGGTTCCCACACGTCATGGAAAAACCTGGAAAATTATTCTGTCATCTGGAAATTTCTGATGTAACACCAGTTATGTATATATTTTCTTCTTTTCTGGACGATGGCTTGAACGGCCGGAAGGCCTTACCAGACGTGAGAATGTCTGTTTATACCCCTGCCACCTTTGTTGCCACCTGTCACAAAAACCTGCTGTTCTTGGAGAATCTTTGACACATACACAATGAGATGTGTGTTTGCACTGCCACCTTTGTTGCCAACAAAATGTGTTAAGTTATGAAATTAAGTTAATTTTTGCGTTAGTTGGCAAAAAAAAAAAAAGTGATTGAAAACCTTTTATTTGTCATTGAAATGTCATGGAAAATGGAATCCAGTGGGAACCATGTTTCATATTGATAAATAATCAATAATGTAAATAATAATGTTTATTAGCCACCACCACTAGATGTTGCTAAGTGCTCACTCCGCTTTTCATTTTATAAAAGAAAGCTGTTTTTCAAAACTACTCCAGCCATTTATTGTTTTTTAGCAGCTGCATTATCGTTCTTGCCAGACGGTTCTCCGTTGGCTACTAAGCTCACGTAAAACTAAATTTGAACCATCTGTGAAGTGAATCAGTCTCGAAATGGAGAGGTTTGTCAGACAAAATCTCATAATATGAATATAGGTAAGATGAGAAATGGCAAGGAACGTGACAAGTTATGATTTAGAATAAACTATTTGGGAAGAAGTAAGGAGGGAAGTATTCCAGAACATCAGTTTGCGTGCTTGTTTTGTCAGGCTTTTTAAAAATTTTAAAATAACTTATGGAGTATACTTATTATGGAGTATACTTATTTTTGGTAGAAAATGAAATGACCAGTTGTATGTTTTATGTTATTTTGGACAGAGGTGATTGAATGAACCGATGGATTTGGGCCGTTTTTTTACTTGATTGTCTCTGTTAATTATTATTATTATTCGACGAAGAAATTGGCAAGTGCAAAATCACATCTGCAGAATTCCAACAGGAAACCCCCTTTTTTCCGCGTCACAGAATGTAAGAAAGTTTCCCCGGCGACTCTAACCCATCTGCAGTAGCAGCTGCAGGAGTCCGATCTGCACATTGTGCCGTCCCGGCTGTGACCGCTCTGGAGGGGGGGAGAGAGGGGGGGGGGGTCGTAAACTCTCTGTGCCGTTTCACACATGGGAGCTTTGGAAACGCAGAGGTTGGGTTTCCTAAAGGAAGGAGAAGCGCTGCTGGGCGTTTGAGCGAGATCGCTCGCTGGCCGTTTGTGGCCCTGCTGCTCTCAAGGTGTTCACTTTTAATCCTTCCCCCCTGCCACACTTCCTCCCAGGACACCACATCCAGGCTTTTAAGGCCCCAGAGGGCCTACTGCTGTAATGGCCTGCTTTTTCAGGGGGGCAGTGTAGTGTAATGGTTAGGGGAACTGGGCTTGTAACTCAGAGGTTGCTGGTTTGATTCCCAGGTGGGGCACTGCTGTTGTACCCTTAAGCAAGGTACTTAACCTGAATTGCTTCAGTAAAAAAAAAAAAATCCAGCTGTATAAATGGATTGTATGTAAAGAAATGTAAACTGTGTAAGGCGTTTTGGATAAGAGCGTCTGCTAAATGCCTAAAATGTATATGTTTTCAAACCCGTTTTATTCAACTTGGATGGCTGATTGTCCCTGCTGTGTGTGTGTGTCATCAATAATACATGTTTCAATATTTCTAAATAGGGGGGGGCATATCAAGTTCCCCTGCACAGAAGTCAGTCAGCAGGGGGGTTGGGGATAAAAGGTTTGCTGGAGCGGAGCCATTGTCCATTGAGGTTCGATGATTGGCCTCTGCAAAGCGTGCGGGTATTGTTACGACCCTCCAGTAGGTTACCTGAGGTAGCTCTGTTGGACTGAGGTAGGGGAGTTGTTGTTTTTGAGGTGTGGGGGTGGGATAAAATAAATAGTTTTGAGATGCAGGGAGCAGGACAGGTTTACACTGTGAGCCGTGGTATCCACAGCAGTGGGGACACAGTGAGGTGAGAAGGGTCCTTTGTTGCACCGCGGAGGTCCGTGGCTGCAGTGATCTCTACGCCAGGACGCCTGCTGAGTCAGAAAACTCTGTTGTGTTGTTGAGCCAGCATTTAAATGGCGCTCTGAGGAAAAATGTTTTCTTGGGGGTTTTTTTCTAACCACCACCAAATCAAACCCATTCCCCACCACATTTTCAGACACTTTTTTTTACAAGGAAGAGCCTTGTATTGTTATGGAGGACATGTTAGATGACAGCCTGCTCTCATCCCCCGCTCTCTCTCCTTCTCCCTCCCTCCTTCCTTCCCTCCCTCCCTACAGCGCGGCCGCACGACTTCTTTGATGCTCAGACCATGGATGCCATCCGCCACAGGGCCATCTGCCTAAACCTGGCCACACACATCGACAGCCAGGGCAACGGCCACAGTGTGGTCTTCAACAGCACGGTGAGTCTGACCAGGGCGGTATAGTGTGTGGTCTCCTAAAGCACATTTGAGTTTGACCAGGGTGAAGGTCACTGTACGGTCTTCAACAGCACGGTGAGTCTGACCAGGGCGGCCAGTCTGAACCTGGTGATAAACCTGGCGGTGCATCTGTCACAGACTGGCCTTATTCAGGCAGTACTCTCTCCAGACAGCAGGTGGCAGTAGAGAGACGTGTAGCAGTGCACTTCAGTGAGGCTCCGCTCTTACTCTAGTCCCAGTAAGCACCAGGGATTTAATTCACAAATTAATATTTTGGTTTGGAAGGAGTCCTGCGTTCACCCCAGGGATGTGAGGAGACTGGAGAGGGGGAATATTCTAGAAAATGAGTTAATCTGTCGCAGGACGTACAGGCTGATACCAGCGCTCTCCTGCTTCCAGATCGCCAGTCACCTGGGATTGTGCTGTTCTCTCGTCACGTCTCAAACCCGGACCCATCAAACTTGTTTTCTAATGTAACAGTCATCAGTGAAAACGGATCATCTGACTCGTTTAATTCAAATGGATTCACTTGGCTCGCAGGCAGGCAGGCAGGCATTTAGTGAGAGTCTATGCGCCTGTATGCGCCAAGTGTGCACTTCCAATCCCCTGTGCAGCCCTGTTTTAAACCAGACCGCTCTCTCTTCTTCCTGTGTAGGTAATTGCGAGGCGAAAGGAGGATTCTGGGAAGGTGAAGGTCCTCCTGCACTGGACTCCAGAGGACATGTGAGCATTAACTCTTTACTAATGACCCAGCAGCCACTGTGGCACAGAGGCACAGGCATGTGGCAGAATGAGTAGTGTAAGGCAGCAGTGATCTGTTGCGGTGAAACCCGGCGTACACACTGCCCTCTGTGGTACTGAGTTTGAGACCTCTGCTCTGCGGGTTTTAAGGCCTCTGCACGCTCGAAGGACAACAACACGACAGCAACACAACCAGGGCTCTGCAACATCAACGCAGCCTTTGAGACCTACGCAGAGGGGGTTTCAGAGGGTGTCGCGTACCTAGCACAAAAATCTAACTCGAGACCGCAGCGCAACCGTTCACGTAGATGTTGCACATCGTTGATTGGTTGGTTGGCTGGTGGAGCTTTCTGTCATAGTTCATAGGTCACAGTTCATCGAGCTAGTAGCTAACGATATAGATAGATAGCATCATTTGTTCGACGCGGTGTAAAATGAACCAGATTGTCTGAAGAAGTTTGAAGGTACAGGACTTTCCCTGCTTTCATGAAAACTTTATCGACCTTGTTCAATACATTGACACCTACTAGTGTACAGAAGTGTAAGGACACCATGTCGCATAGGCTGCGCATAGCCCTTGCAGACGTATATATTGCAGAGTGCTTGCGACATCGTTGCATTGCGCAAACGGCGAAGAAGTCGCACGAGTTACGCAGAAGTGCGTAGAGGCCTTAGGTTTTCACACTTGACCCTACGCCCACATCACCGCCCTGTCTCGAGCGTTCCGTTGGTCGACCGGGTCGTGCGCTCTGACCGCAGGCGTGTGCTTGTGTGCCGTGGCAGATTGCCGGACGTGTGGGTGAGCGAGGCGGACCAACCGCAGCTGAAGACCAAGGTGGTCCACCTGTCCCAGCTGCCCCAGGACACGGCCGTGCTGCTCAACCTCAACATTTACCGGTGAGTCCTCTGAGAGATCGGAACCGCCCCCGGCAACCACTCTGGAGAAGCAGCGATTGGCCGAGCTGCTGTATGCTGTCAGTCACACTCGCTGGTTTGAACCAATCAGTCGTTGTCTTTTTTGCTTTAAACGGTTTAATTATTTTTAACAAGTCAGTGATTGAGAGCTCCTTTTATCTCCATCCGTTATGGGGTCGGTGAAACCTTGCTCTCCCGTAACTCCAGTCAAACTCCAGTCCTGAAGGGCCTCGTAGTCTGCAGGTTTAGCTCCAGTCCTGGAGGGCCTCGTAGTCTGCAGGTTTAGCTCCAGTCCTGGAGGGCCTCGTAGTCTGCAGGTTTAGCTCCAGTCCTGGAGGGCCTCGTAGTCTGCAGGTTTAGCTCCAGTCCTGGAGGGCCTCGTAGTCTGCAGGTTTAGCTCCAGTCCTGGAGGGCCTCGTAGTCTGCAGGTTTAGCTCCAGTCCTGGAGGGCTGTGGTGTCTGCAGGTTTAGCTCCAGTCCTGGAGGGCCTCGTAGTCTGCAGGTTTAGCTCCAGTCCTGAAGGGCCTCGTAGTCTGCAGGTTTAGCTCCAGTCCTGGAGGGCCTCGTAGTCTGCAGGTTTAGCTCCAGTCCTGAAGGGCCTCGTAGTCTGCAGGTTTAGCTCCAGTCCTGGAGGGCCTTGTAGTCTGCAGGTTTAGCTCCAGTCCTGGAGGGCTGTGGTGTCTGCAGGTTTAGCTCCAGTCCTGGAGGGCCTCGTAGTCTGCAGGTTTAGCTCCAGTCCTGAAGGGCCTCGTAGTCTGCAGGTTTAGCTCCAGTCCTGGAGGGCTGTGGTGTCTGCAGGTTTTTTGTGGTTTTCTTTTAAATCAGCAGCCAATTTAGGCCTTGGAAACAATCAATGACTTTAAGTTATCACCAAGTGCTAGAACACACCAAAATCAGCAGACATTTTGGCTCTCCAGGACTGGAGTCTGACAGCCTTGGTGGCTAAATAGCTGCCTCTACTTCTGTGGATCTGATTATCACTGCCTCTTTCGCCACCTAGTGGAAAAACAAAGGTACTGTCAGTCAGACAGTCGGGCAAAAAGGGAGTGGGTGACATTACATATATACATATGACAGTGACAGTGTTTTACTGACTGCTTAGTGGTAGCACAAGACCGATTCTATTTAGGACTTAAACAAGACTACAGTTCACTCCAATTGTTCGTGCTTTACATTACTGTAACCTTTTGTCTGTGAGTACGCATGTAAGCAATCTTAAGATGGTGAGTACCTGTGTTAATCCACGCTGAGCTTTTCCTTCTGTAAAATGGTGCATTTACTTCGTACTTAAATGTGTGTGTATTACATGGGTATGAGACCATGGCAAAGCAAAATATAACCCTCAGTTGTAAATATGCAACCAGGTTGTTTCACTGAAAACATGACCAGTTTACAGTTTATTATTCTGTATTTATCAGTAGATGTTTGTGATAACTTTGTTCCTGGCATAATCAAGTCTTTGAAATTTAACCACAGGGAAAGTGTTTGTTTTATATGTTTGCACTCATAAATTAGATGCACCAAATTATGAATGCTTAATGTGCAAGCATAAATTCAACTCTGGATAAGTGTTTCTTGAGAAGCCTAGGTGCGTTTTAAAGTAAGTTGTAGGAAAATCAAGCTTTGTGGGAAAGATGTGCAATGGCTGGCTCAGAAGAGGCTATTTTTAAGTCTGTTCCCCACCAGGTGGCGCCCCAACATGCCTGGTCATATCTCTCTCTCTCTCTCTCTCTCTCTCTCTCTCTCTCTCTCTCTCTCTCTCTCTCTCTCTCTCTCTCTCTCTCTCTCTCTCTCTCTCTCTCTCTCTCTCTCTCTCTCTCTCTCTCTCTCTCTCTCTCTCTCTCTCTCTCTCTCTCTCTCTCTCTCTCTCTCTCTCTCTCTCTCTCTCTCTCTCTCTCTCTCTCTCTCTCTCTCTCTCTCTCTCTCTCTCTCTCTCTCTCTCTCTCTCTCTCACTATCTCTCTCTCTCTCTCTCTCTCTCTCTCTCTCTCTCTCTCTATCTCTCTCTCTCTCTCTGTCTCTCTCTGTCTCTGTCTCTGTCTCTGTCTCTGTCTCTGTCTCTGTCTCTCTCTCTCTCTGCTGTGTTGTGCTGTGTTGTGTTAGTGTGCAGTGAGGGCTGAGCTCTTGGCTGTCATATTGTGTTTCTTGTTTTTGTAAAAAGTTACAGCCACAAGCTGCAGCCACATGTGTTTCATTTATCTGTTTTTACCCTATTCTCTGTGATGTTTTAATGAAAGTGAAAGAAAATGTGTCAGGAAGGGTTAGGGAAGTTTTGTTTTGTTTTGTTAAGACGAGTCATGTGAGGATTTTAAATTAAATTCTTACTAAACGGTTTTGGCACATTTGGGGGGAAATGCAGTACCTTCAGATCATTCTTTAGTTGGCTGACGCCATTGCGTAGCATGTTACCCATTTATACAGAATACAACCTGCTGGGGACCATTTCAGTTTCCAGTGTGCTATTTTTCTTTTTCTTTGTGTTGTTGTACATGAAGCAGCCTCCATATTTTCTGTCCCTCATATGCTGTGGTTGTTAACTGCGATCAAACCATCGGCGGCATATATTCTGGCGTCAATGGCGTCTGTGTCCAACCCGGGGGGGGAATTCATCATTAACGTGAAGTGTAGTCACCGTGTCATCTCCCCCAATGATTCATCCACCCTGACGTTATTCAATCCTTTGAGTCCACAGTGTGGTGTCTGCTCCGGCCAGCCTTCTGTCTTTGTGTGTCAAAGAAACGCGCAAGACAATATAAGTGTTTTACAGGAATGTGTGTGTGTGTGTTTGAGGAACTAAAGTGGTTCTCTGCCTTTAGGATGTTTTTTTAGGCTCCTGAGAAGCCCCTGTCGCGGCCTGCTGCCGTTTCTGGAGCTGAGCGTAACCAACTGGAACTGTCCCAAGCAGAGAGGTGCTCTTCCTGTCGTTTAAAGAAATCTTAATTGCACCAAAGTATGCAGTCCAAATTTGACCTTTTCTTCCCACAATGTTCTGACAAACTTTCATAAATGCATACTGTCAAGTGCTGAACTTGAGTAAGACGCGTTTAGGATTGTTTTATCTTTTTTTAATTATTATTATTATTATTATTATTATTATTATTATTATTGTTGTTGTTGTTTTTTTTACACATTACTACATTAATACTCCTAGATGGAATTGTCAATAGTGTCCCTTTTACACAACTGTGTAACACTGATCTTTGTAGAAGCCTTGAAGCATTTATAGAGATATAGTTGCTTGTAAATATTTCTGCAGATTTGTAATATATTTTTATATCCTGAAACTGTACTGTAGATTGTTTTTCTTTTTTTATAGAGACTTGAAATGTAATTGTACATAATGTTGAGAGGGAGGATTCTGAAGGCTCGTGGTTCATGCTTTTAACTCTGCAAAGGGTAGAAGTCGGTAGACCAGTTAGAGAGAGACGAGCCCCTTTCATCTCTTGAATAGTACTGTGTTTTTGAACATTGCTGGTGTGTGGCGCGTGTACGCTGCTGTAGTTGATGATGACGATGATGATGATGACGAAGAAGCTGCTCTGTGTTCCTTGCGAGCGGATTGTGTGTAACTTTGTGTATCTCCGCGCTGAGAGATAGGACAGTATTAACTCCTCACCCTGGGTCTTCTAGCGATGCTTACTGTGATAATGCATAGTAATACAAATAACATTATTAATAATATTAATAAACAAGTGTACTCAACTTGAGCCGATCTTTCTGTCGCCGTTTAAAATGTGCCCTTTGATTGTGGAATGGAGGGCGGTCTGTGTCTTGTCTTGTGTCTGTGTGGAAGTGGGGGCGGTGAGTTTAGGTGCATTATTAACTCATTTGCTTCACAGTTTATTTCGAAGGCACAGTTAATTATAACAGTAAAGAAGTGACACGCGCAGGTAAGGCGCTGTGGGATTAGGAGTGCGGTGTTCAGACTCCAGGCGGCAGCTTCCAGCTTGCCTTTCGGCACCGAAGTGTCGACAGAGATAAGAGTCCCTCTCCCGACTGCAGTCTACACACACACATTGAGATGTTATGAGCAGTGTTGTGTGTGAGAGCGGGTGGAGCCAGGCCCAGCCAGGTTTAAGTTGTTTACTTGGTTTGACCTGACCAAGACTTGGCCCCTATTAACTGCTGTTGTCTGTGAAGGTGCTTGGCTAATTAACAACACACAGTATTTCAGTTTTCCACACACCACAACCAAAGAGTCAAGGTTCATTTTGATATATTTAATTTTTTTAGCTTTACTGGTCCTGGCTTTATTTTGATATGTTTAATTATTTTTAGCTTTACTGGTGCAGGCTAGTGTTTCTTTTTCTCTCCCTCTCATTTTTCAATTTAAATTTCTCTTATTTTCTCTCTCATGATATTCAATGGGTATATATTGCCAAAGCAATACTCAACTACAATGAAATGTAAATGCAAAGCAATAAGTCACTTTGGTACTTTTAGTGCTATTAAGGGTAGTATTATTAGGCTAACAAGTTCCATTTCTTATTCAATGTTCTCAGTCTTATTCAAAAGTCACACAAAATGTTCCTGAGGCATTGCTGTAATTACAGTACATAAATTGCAGCTACATGTAACTGCCAAAATAAAGGAAACACTTGAGTAAATGAAGGGTTCTGGCAGCTCTGTTATGGTGTGGGGTGCATTTTCCTGCCATGATTCAGGTCCACTCAACCCCTTAGAGGGCAAGGTGAACGCCAATGAATGCAAAGTTGGTCCATAATCTTGATTTCAAGGTCCCTCCCTTGGTTGAAGAAGTGAGCCCCTGTTCTGGGCCAGGGCCACGAGCACAGACCCTCGGATTGCCATCTAACGTGGATGGACTGGGCTTGGGCCCTGACTGATGGTCCAAATCTTTATGCATCCTATTGAGCCCCTGATATAAAGATTGGATCCTCGTTGCCATCTAAATGGATGGACTGAGCTTGGGCCAGTGTCTGATGCATCCGTGATATAGGGCCTTGTGCTAAAATGGATAGTCTCCAGAGTTCTGCCAGGGCGGCAACTGGACTGGGCTTGTAACTCAGAGGTTGCTGGTTCAATTCCCAGGTGGGACACATCTGCCGTTGTGCCCTTGAGCAAGGTACTTAACCTGAATTGCTTCAGTAAAAATATCCAGCTGTATAAATGGATTGTATGTAAAGAAATGTAAACTGTGTAAGTCGCTCTGGATAAGATAGTCTGCTAAATGTTTTAAAATGTAATACCTACAGGACAGAAACTATTATGTCTCCATTGGCAACTTTGTATCGGATCAGATTAAAATGACATGTGGAGTTCCCCAAGGATCAATCCTTGGCCCTCTTTTATTCAATCTCTACATGCAGCCATTAGGACACATCTTAAACAGCTAAATGCCTAAAATGTGTACATCTGAACTGCCAGACCAGCCCACCCTCTCTGCCCTGGGTAATGTCACACGTTTCCATCCACGCATTTCCATGCGTGATAGCATCAGGACTATATGGTAACAGACCTGGGATAAATAAAGTTTTAAATATTATTTCTGCGGCCTTGGTCGTCAGCCCCGATCGAAGGCGGCATTCATAACTAGCAACCAGCAAATAGTGATAGTACTATACTGCCCCCTGTCCAAACGTGATGCACTGCAGTTGGACTGAAGCTGCAACAGAGGACTGTTGCACTGTTCTGTAGTCAGGCTTTCAGAGGTAAGAGACAACCTGAGAAAGGGTTTGATTGTGTTGGAGAAAGGCTGCTGCCATCTCAACTGAACTTCAACTTTAGCATGCCCACTCTCCAGAAGCACATTCCACTTATGTGTGTATTTTCCTTCACACTGTAAAAACAGCCAAATTATACTGTTTCTGTACAGGTACTGGCAAAATGAAGGAAACACTTGAGTCAACAAAGGATTCTGGTGGCACTGTTAGTGGTTTCTGAATGGAACCGTATGCCTTGGCCATCTCAGTCACCAGATCTCAACCCAGTTGTACACTTATGGGACATTCTGGAGTGGTTTTCCAACAACTTCAACAAAACATCAAATAATGGAATCTCTCATGGGAGAATGGTGTTACATCCGTCCAGTAGAGTACCAGACATTATGCCAAGGTGCATTGAAGGTGTTCTGGTGGCTCCTGGTGGCCCAACATCCTATTAAAACACTTTATGTTGGTGTTTCCTTTATTTTGGAAGTTACCTGTATATACCAAGTAGCATTGATGATGGTGTCAGGAATAAAGATCTACTTTATTATTTTAGACAATGTGTTTTTTTTCTTCCATGTAAATTAATTTTCAGTTATTGAAATATGCATACATATATATGCATAAAATATATGCATACATTCATGTATGTGCACGTGTACACACACGCACACACACATACGCACAAACGCATGTTTTTCATAATGTGTATTAAATCTTCTCGCCCACTATTTGTTGTTTGCTCCTCTTCGATGGTGGGACTCAGTTTGGTTTGTTGATATGAAGTGCATGTAGAGAGGCTCTCTGCGTTTGTTGAACTTTACACACCTGTATACATCCTGGTGTCTTTATGACAGGGATATTATAAATGATACCATCAAAGACAATGAAACTAAAGGAAGGCACTATAGGAGAGGGAAAGACAGAGAGAGAGAGTGAGAGAAGGAATGGCAGATCAGAGAAGACATATTATCGGTCTTTTTGTCTGTACCCTTCCAAGACATGCAAAGAAGTGGCAAAAGACTACCTTCATTGGAAACTGACTAATCTCTCCAGAGTCCAGAATGAAGAGAAAACATGCAGGTACAAAGTTCATTTCCTTATTTGCTCCGTACATTCTTGACGTTAAAATAGTCCTCCAAAAATGTGTTTTGTACAAGTATATAATACATTATATATATTGTATAAGTTGTGAAACTAAACCAATAACAACAAGGACCACAATGGAAATAAGTCCTAGGACTTTTCTGTGTCATCCTTGATATGTCTTTTTAAAATGTACATGTACATCGGAATGTATCCATGTATTGTATTCCTTTAAAGTGAAATGTCAAATAAACTAAAGTAAAATTAAACCAGTGAGACACATTTGATGGGATCGCTCAGGCATCGTGACACAGATGGCAGCTTTTGTTCGAGGGTAGAGACAGACATGCTGACCCTTCACCTGTAGAAACGTTGTGTAGAATTACGGGGGGGGTTAAGCCAGGGGCCCAGACACACTGAGGGGAGGGCTTTGCTGTGTTATATTTCAGTTCTTGATATGGACACAGTTGTCGTGAAATGACATGAACAGAACCAGTTATATTAATATCTAGAGCACCCTTCCATTCACCTGCATGGTTCTGTTCAGCAGCCATTCAGATTAGGACAGCAGTTTATGCTTCAATATTTGTTTTGTTGCTATAGTTTTAATGGCAGTCATATAACCTGTGTTTAACTGTGGATGTGTCCAGTGCTCATTTATAAACATTCTTACGCACAGATTTGATCTTAGAATGTGCGTACGCTCAAATCCACGCCAAAGTTCAGATTTATAAAAACCAGTGGCGGGCCGTGCATTTCACACCTAGGCCTTCAGTAGTGCTCCGTCTGAATCAATCCACCCGTCAATAACTATTTTATGGCTATAAAAACCATCTTATTATGCAGAAATGCAGTATAAAGAGCCGTTGCATCGCAGATAGATAACTCGTGTAGCCAGAATAAATGCCTTTACTGAAGAAACAAACCCGGGGTGCTACAGCTGCGACACACATAAAAAAGCATCAATAATAACCTCATAAAATTGCAATATTATTTAGGAAAATAGCAACATTTTACTCACCAAAAATCCTTATTATTTGTACACAAAATCCATCCTCCTTTCTTTCCTCAAAAAGAGTTCAATTACTCTGTCGTACAGATTATCCGTGCATTTCAGTTCCATCAAGAAGTCCTTTTCTATCGCCATCGAAGCTAATGCTGAAAGTCGAGCCTGCCCTGTCGTATTTCTGGCATAAATTTTAATTCGCTTTAGGGCTGAAAATGTCCGCTCGCTAGCTCTGGCTAGTACACTCTCTGACTATCCAATCAAAGGGTGTGAATACGCTGACGTTACCGTACGCCTGCTAGAAGGCCTTGGTGTCGCCAACTCAAAATCTGATTGGTTGAAGCAACAGTTTGATCGACACTTATTTTATGCTACAGGGCCCGCAGAACTGATTGTGAAGGCCTCCAGGCAGATTTATTTGACCCTGGCAACAAATGATGGCTGAAATGTGATTGGTTAAATGCTTTAATATGAAAATACACGTCTGGAAGCAGTGCAACCAGGGGAAAAGCTATGAAAGGAAGCGGACAGACCATTTGGAATTATTTAATAAGTATTCATGGACAAAATATAATTAACATCAGTCTGTGATTCAGATATTTTTTAGGCCACCAGAGAAGGCCTTGCAGGCCCTGACGGCCCACCACTGATAAAAACGGTCTTTGACGTGGAAAAGTACTTAGCTCCACGTCAGGTTCCAACTTGGCGTACGCACGTTTCCTTGTGGCAATGATGGAGTACTGCAGGTATTCGGAAATCTAAGATCGCCAACTTGTCGTCTGCTGCCTAATTGTTTCCTCATTATTATTATTATTATTATTAGTAGTAGTAGTAGTAGTAGTAGATGCTGTTCTAGTTGTATTACCAGATTGAACACATTGCTTAGGCTATACGTAATGGTTGCACAATAAAGTTATTAATAAAATAAAACAACATAAGCTAGGCTACTTGTGGAAAACAAAACAAAAACACACATTGGTTTTCCAAAACTACCCATATTAGCATAATTGACATATCCTTGAAGGAAATGTATTTAAAAAACATATTATAATTCCACACGTGTAAAACATTTCGGTCAATATATAGGCTATAAAATGTCCAATAATGCAGTGGTTTGCAAGAGGAAGAATGGCAGCATTGGCACTCGTCGAAGATATTGCCAACCACGCAAAAAGAAGGGAACGAGTTATTAGAGATCGGGCAGACTTCTTTGCGCATGATGATGAATGGCTGATGGCAGGTACCGTTTGCCGAGAGCTACGCTATTAAAGACTGCCAAGCCACGTACTTGATTTTACTGGTAAAGCCACTGGAAAGGTGTCATGAAATAGGCTGACCTCGGTTCAGGGCCAGATTGACCGAGAGACCCTCACCACAATTAATACTTCTTCAAAAATAAGATAATCTTCAGAGTCTGTGGCAATAATAAGTATTTATTAACATATAAAAGGATACATTCAATGAGCCGTTGGTTCGCGAAGCAAGGACTGGCCTTTCATATCCTGAACATCCCCTTTTTATTCCCATCTTGGCGACTGTTTTTCAGTGTCACGCTGTACCAATTACCCCACCGTCATTCATTGGGGTGACATTTCCACATAACTCAGTCCCCCCATTTTAGACTCCTTTTTTATCTTATATAAGAAACCATTATTCTTCATTAACATTCAACATAAACATTAAACCATCACTGGTACTGATCTACCATTATATCCCTCCTTACTCCCCCGTGGCGAGGCACTGCTACTAACTTGACCCAGCATGTTCAGAGCACAACCCCTGCCCTCAGACATTCCCGGCATGAGGTTTTTATTCCTAAGGTTTGATTGCATTCCCATTCTTTAATTCTTGTCCATTACTCTTCAATAAACCAACACAACAAAAATAGAAAAACATTCCAGCTAACCTAAATGTGCATTGTATGGTTATATTGACAGATATATATTATATATCGTCTCAATGCCTCTATTGTGATACATAGTTATATTGTTCCCGCATGCTTTTATGTAAACAGCCCAATCCTAGGTGTTTACATCCTACCAGCCACGCGACTCGGGAACACTTAACAGTGAATGTAGCAACATCTCTGATACAATGGTGAAACCGTAAGCGTAGCAAAATGCATGTACTCAATTTAATACACGTTGTCCCCTTAGTGCCCTCGAAGTTTGGTACTGGACTCGTTAATCTCACTGATGGTTGCACCTAGGTTATGCTCTTCCATCATAAAGAGGGGAGGATTACAATTTGACTAATGTATACATTAATCTGCAACAGCAAGAGCTCAAGAGTCTAGACAGCATTGTCTGGGCCCTTCTGGCACCCCTAAACATTATTTCATTGGATAGCGTCCGGTTCACGACTGTACATACAGACAGACGGACCTTCCATCTAATTTCCTGTTAAACATAATTTCTGGACCTTCCATCTAATTTCCTGTTAAACATAATTTCTGGACCTTCCATCTAATTTCCTGTTTAGACATGATTTCTGGACTTCTTGCATAATGAGTTCTGTGCCGCTGCAGAATCCACGTGCTGGACACATCAACCCAATGCCCCACTTACAATGGCCCCTCTCCTATGGCCTAGTGTAATGTTACTGCAGCCAGTTTTGCAGAATCTACAAGCATTGGCCCATGTACAGATATTAAGTTACATAACTGGAGACATACGCCTTTCAAAAATTCCACCACAAAGGCTCCCAAAGCTTCAATATTTGTTTTGTTGCTATAGTTTTTATGACAGTCATATAACCTGTGTTTACCTGTGGATGTGTCCAGGTGCGCTGATCTGTGTGCTGACCGCACTTGCCGTTCCACTGTCTGCTGCCTCCGCAGGTGAGTCCCTTCTGTCTGGCAGCGTGTCCATCTGTCTCTGCGTTTCTGTTGGTCACTGTTAGGTCTGTCTTTTGATTTTGTGCGTGTGTCTGCCTGTCTGTCGTTCTTTCTGTATCCCTGTCTGTTTATTTACTGTTTCTACAGGTGATTCTCTTCTGTCTGTTAGCCTGTCTATCTCTGTGTTTCCGTCTGTCTGTCTGTCTGTTTGTCTAGTGTCCAAGTATACATCTTCCTGTCGGTCTGTCTGGTTATTTGCTGTTTCTCCAGATGACTTTGATCTTTCTTGCTGGTTTGTTTGTTTACTGCCACAGCAAATACAATCTAAGTACTGTCCGTCAGTCTGTCAGCACTGCTACACACATGAGTCCTTTTCTTTTCTCATGGCGTCCAGCGTCATACAATCTGTGCTGTTATTTTCACTGTCCCCTTCTCACTCTTTGTGTGTCTATTGTGCTGTAACTCGCTCTCTGTATCAAGAAACCCAACAGCTGGATTGTCATGTTTATCCTCGTTAAGGGCTTGTGTCTAGATTAGTCCTGTTTGCTCCAGTTGTTTATCATTCTTCTCTGGGTCCAGGAGACTTTTCAGTGTCCGTGCCATCTGCTCCAGTCTCTGTGTGGCTGGGAGACTCAGTCACCCTGCCCTGCTCTGTCACGCCCCCCATGGACGTCAGCCCCCTGGAGGTGCGCTGGTACAGACCTCCACACCGCACCCCCTTTCTACTCTACAGAGACTGGAGGATCGAGCCCAGCTCTCAAGACAACAAGTACCAGGGGCGGGTGTTCCTGGTGGGCCTGGGCTCTGGGGTGGGGGGGCTCGAGGGGGGCAACGTGTCCCTCAGTCTGAGGAACGTCACCATGGCAGACTCTGGGGCGCATTTAATGCTATGTTGGCAGTTTGCAGTGGTATGATGTGGGACGCATTTCTCTCCAAGTGAACAGTAAGTCTGACTTTATGCCTTCATCTCTGTCAAGCCATTTTATCCTGCCTAAAAAGACAACAACATTTTATAACCTATATTTATACCACGGCTTGGATGAATTCTCAATACTCAATGAAACCACGAGATAGGTTAACGTTATACAACATATTTTTAGCCAGCAATGGCTAGCTAGCTGTTTTGTATACTACTAGCCAGCCACGTATGCAAGCTATGTAATACATTTGTAGCAAGTGCTAGAAAAGTCTGCTAGCTAGCACCACTGCAGATGTGCGTTTACATCCTGAGAACGCAAAGTTTGTCATGTTTTATTCCTTACATATGTATTGTATGTGTATATTGTGGCATAACTAGGGGAAAATGGCAGGCAGATACTTACCACACTGCTGGCCATGCCCCATCCCTGTTGACAGGCAAAATTATTTTTATTAATGTGAAACCTGGAAACATATTGTGATAAAAATACATCAGTTTAGTTTTATCTTGTGATTGTGAGAATGGTGGTATAATAATGGTCTATGCACAGTGTGTGTTGAGCACTGTGTGTGTTGTGCACTGTGTGTGTGTTGGGAAAGCCAGGATAAAAATCCTTTCTCTCTCTCCCTCTCTCAGAGCTAGGCTCCATCCTGGATCTCTCTGTGCGTCCAGGTGTGGGAGGACAGCAGGTGAATGTTTCCTGTGTGTCGGACGGCTGGTCCCCCAAACCCAGCCTCATCTGGAGGAACAGAGAGGGGAGAGAACTGAAGGACAAGCAGGGCCTCTTCTACAGCACAGGTAACTTAAACACACTCCAGGTGTGACAGTTTCACTACTGAAGACGTGTACTGTATTTGTGAAAGCTTGAGCATATCAGCACACACCCCTTTGACTGCAGCATTATTCTAATGGATCCTGTCTGTCTGTCTGTCTGTCTGTGTGTGTGTGTGTGTGTGTGTGTGTGTGTGTGTGTGTGTGTGTGTGTGTGTGTGCGTGTGTGCGTGTGTGTGTGTGTGTGTGTGTGTGTGTGTCTCAGATCCCCAGGGCTTGGTGACAGTGAGCGGCTGGCTGTTGTTCTCTCCCTCTGACTCAGGGTGGCTGTCCTGCACTGTGTCTCTCTCTGGAGGGGACAGTAGAGAGGGCAGGGTGACTCCACACACACCTGGAACAGGTAAGTCTGAACAGAGCGGACCTCCCAGCCATCCTGATACATGCAGCCTCCCTCAGACCCACATCTGCTCCACTGTGCTGAGGTTTCCCTCCCTGTCTGGTAAAAAACAATTTGGTCAAAGACAAATGACCAAATTAAAATCAAATTATTTAAATATGTATCACACCTGTCTCCACACACTCTTAGATCTGGTTGTTGTTTTCCTCTGTAGATGTATCAGTAGGATGGATGGCAGCGTTTATCATTCTGCTGGTCCTCATTGCCATCAGTGTTGTCACTGTGCTGTATATCCGATCCAGGAAGACGAGTAAGTACAACTGCCCTGTTATTAATCTACTCACATTTTATCAGCAGTGACTCCATCACTATGAATGGGCTCTGTGGGGTCTGATGATTATTGCTTGTTATATAATGTAATATAATATCATTTAATATAATATCAGCTTCACAATGTTTGATCAAACTGTCCCTGAACCAAAGCCAAGTTAAGCTCCACATAAGTCATTGGTTTGTCCTGCGTTACTGAATATAATGTTTCATGGCAATTATGGCAACTTTACTCTTACTCATTTTCCCTGACAGAGAACAAAACAATTGGAGCCAAAGGTAAGACACAATTCTTCCTCTTCCTGTGGTAGTAGAATTTCTTTTATTATTTTCGAAATAATTGACAAAAAAATAGGGTGTAGATGCATCTTACTCTGATCTTGGCATGCAGAATGTAACTCAGAGGTTGCAGGTTTGATTCGCAGGTGGGGCACTGCTGTTCTATCCTTGAGCAAGTTACTTAACCTGAATTACTTCAGTAAATATCCAGCTGTATAAATGGATTGTATGTAAACAAATGTAAATGTATAAATAAATCGAATTTAAATATGTGATTTTAACTTGTAATTAAAATAAGAAGTTTACAACTAAATGTTGCTTTTTTCTTTCATTTTTATAGAGTGGAAGGACATAATAAAAAATGCAGGTAAAAATAATTTCATTTCAATGTGTATTGAATATATATTATATATTAATGGACATTGTGGATGTTCGTGGACTAACTCTGGTTTGTAATAATCCTCTCATACAGTGAACATTGAACTGGACAATGAAACGGCTCATATGAATCTGAAGATTTCTGGTGCAAAGAGTGTGAATTACACACTAGAAACCCAAAACAGAATACCCTCAAATGTGTTCATTTATCACCTATGTGTTTTGGGTAAGGAGGGTTTCTCATCTGGCCAGCACTACTGGGAGGTGGAGGTTGAAGATCCAGTAAGGAGGGAGGTGAAAAAGTCTTGGCGTGTCGGGGTGGCAGCAGAATCCACTCACAAACGCCTTTATGATCCATTAAGTACAAAGAAGGGCTTCTGGCTTTTCTCTTATGATGAAACAAAGGGTTGCCATGCCAATACTCACCCTAAAGAGACCGTTTTCAAGGGGTTGAAATTAAAAAGGTTGGGAGTCTTGTTAGACTGTGATGAGCACACTGTGTCATTTTATGACCCTGAACAAAAGAAACTTCTCTTCACTCATAGAGAGTTGCGTGAAGAGAGAATTGTACCCTTGTTTGGTCCTGGAAGAAGTGATTTTCATCCACTCAAAGTATCTGACTAGAAGGTTTTGATCTCTTGATGGTCTCGATGATACAGATGACAGGGACAGAGTACTTGAATCCAATTCAAGATTTATTTAACTGCTAGTCATGAAGAGCCTGTATGTAGATACAGTTCTTCAGTTTGCAGTGTTTCCAACCACAGGTTGTATACATTACAACTGGAGGGGGAATACACCACCCCTCTACCAATAGACATAGTGCAACACATTGACACATTTTATAGCTTGTTTCTTTACAATATTTTAAAGAACCATTAATAGCTCTTATCTGTAAAGTAGATGTATTTCTTTTTTCTAGTCATTCATTGTCGTTGTAAAGCGCTTTGGGTACCTTGAGAAGCGCTATATAAATCCAATGTTCAATTCAATGTGTTGTAGAGTACCACTACTTCTGATTAATTGTACAATATGATGTGTGTTTCTATTAATTAAATAGGCAATAAAAGTAAAAATAATCAATTCTGTTTGTGGTCTATTTCCAGGCCCTAACACTATCCAGCACCCCCCCCCCCCTCACCTCTCTACCTGTTAATGTCTACCCCCTACCTGCGAGTGTGTAAATATACAGGCTTATGAGAATATGGTTGTGGGCAGTGGAGTGTGGGCAGATTGGGTCATATGTTCTCCAGTCTTTACTTGGCCCACCCCTTCAGTGCATCTCAGGACCAGCTGGGCTGTCCTGCTCCAGCACAGGAAGGGATACCCTTCACAGGGCTCTGTGAAACATTATAATGATGAACCATCATTATGGCTACCTGCTATTGTGATAGCATTATGAGGTAAACTACCTTGTTTTCATATCAATCAGGTGAATTCTACAGAAAGGGCCTGCAGATATATCACCACACAGAGACAGAGACAGACAGACAGACAGACAGACAGACAGACAGACAGACAGACAGAGAGAGAGAGAGAGGATTGAGTGAGCATTGTAGAGGGTGAGAGTAGAAGAGTTGTACTTCATAACTAGCAACCATCAAATAGTGATAGTACTATACTGCCCCCTGTCCAAACATGTGATGCACTGCAGTTAGACTGAAGCTGCAACAGACGACTGTTGCACTGTTCTGTAGTCAGGCTTTCAGAGGTAAGAGACAACCTGAGAAAGGGGATGATCGTGTTGGAGAACTTTAGCATGCCCACTCTCCAGAAGCACATTCCACTTATGTGTGTATTTTCCTTCACACTGTAAAAACAGCCAAATGATCCTGTTTCTGTACAGGTAACTGGCAAAATAAAGGAAACACTTGAGTCAACAAAGAATTCTGGTGGCACTGTTAGTGGTTTCTGAATGGTTTGTCGAGCATGAAAACCATGTAAACCGTATGCCATGGCCGTCTCAGTCACCAGATCTCAACCCAGTTGTACACTTATGGGATATTCTGGAACGGTTTTCCAACCACTTCAACAAAACATCAAATGATGGAATTTCTCATGGGAGAATGGTGTTGCATCCCTCCAGTAGAGTACCAGACATTATGGCAAGGTGCAGTGAAGCAGTTCTGGTGGCTCCTGGTGGCCCAACATCCTATTAAAACACTTTATGTGAGTGTTTCCTTTATTTTGGAAGTTACCTGTATATACCAAGTAGCATTGATGATGATGTCTCAGGAATAAATATCTACTTCATTATTTTAGACAATGTGGTTTTTTTTCTTCCATGTAAATTAATTTTTTAATGATTGAAGTCATACATGTATATGCATACATATGCATGTATGTGCACATGTACATACACACACACACTCACACACGCATGTTTTTCATGTGTATTAAATATTTTTGCCCACTATTTGTTGTTCGCTCCTCTTTGATGGTGGGACTCAGTTTGGTTTGTTGATATGAAGTGCATGTAGAGAGGCTCTCTGCGTTTGTTGAACTTTACACACCTGTAATCACCCTGGTGTCTTTATGACAGGGATATTATTACTGATACCATCAAAGAAAATTAAACTAAAGGAAGGCACTTCAGGAGAGGGAAGGACAGAGAGAGAGAGAGAGAGTCAAGGAACGGCAGATCAGAGAAGACATATTATCGGTCTTTTTGTCTGTACCCCTCCAAGAGATGCAAAAAAGTGGCAAAAGACTACCTTCATAGGAAACTGACTGTTCACAGAGATTTCAGACCATTTTTCCATCTTTCCAGAGTCCAGAATGAAGAGAAAACATGCAGGTACAAAGTTAATTTCCTTATTTGTGCCGCACGTTTTGTACCTTTCCAAAAAGCAAATACATTTTTAAAATACCGGTAATCCTCCTAAAATAAGTGTTTTGTCAACACAAGTTGTGAAACAATATTTCATGTCTATCTCTGAGACACAGATGGCAGCTTTTGCACAAGTCTACACAGACAGACATGCTGACCCTTGACCTTTATGAACGTTTGTGGTGACATTTACATCAACAGCACCAGCAATTACAATCCAGCATGCAGTCTTCACTGATATTACTACTGCTGCAAAGTTTATATTCAGCAGCCAATCAGATTATGACTGCAGCGTGTACCCTGCAAAGTTTGTTCTGTTGCCGGACAGAATTGCAGTAAGATACCCTGAGAGCTGTATGTTATGATTCTAGTAATGAAAAGTAATGAATTGCCATTCTTCCCATTCTCATTTGAAAGTGAAGTTTTCTCTTTCGTTGCTGTGTGATGTGGTCTTTTCTACCTGTTCACGTGAGTTGTCTGTGGGGGGATGGACCTGGATGTGTCTGTGGGTGTGTCCAGGTGTGCTGACGTCCTCTTGTCCCCAAGTGGAAAGGCATGTTGGGTTTGTCAGGAGATGTTCCAGGCGTTTGGCTCTGCCTGCCCCTCTCAGTCTCACTTCCCCACACTCCATATGTCTCTTCCTCTAACGATCTCTCTCTCTGATGCTCAGTATCTCTCTTAATCTAATGGTTCTGTGTGTCTCAGTGGGTAGAGCATGGTTCTGTGTGGCTCAATAGGTAGAGCGTGGTTCTGTGTGGCTCAGTAGGTAGAGCATGGTTCTGTGTGGCTCAGTAGGTAGAGCATGGTTCTGTGTGCCTCAGTAGGTAGAGCGTGGTTCTGTGTGCCTCAGTAGGTAGAGCGTGGTTCTGTGTGGCTCAGCAGGTAGAGCGTAGTTCTGTGTGGCTCAGCAGGTAGAGCGTAGTTCTGTGTGGCTCAGTAGGTAGAGCGTGGTTCTGTGTGGCTCAGTAGGTAGAGCATGGTTCTCTGTGTCTCAGTAGGTAGAGCGTGGTTCTGTGTGGCTCAGTAGGTAGAGTGTGGTTCTGTGTGGCTCAGTAGGTAGAGCATGGTTCTTTGTGGCTCAGTAGGTAGAGCATGGCGTTGGCAACAATGAGCTTGTGGGTTTGATTCACACTGGGACCACATATACTGAAGAATGTATGCATTCACTACTGTCTCTTTGGATAAAAGCATCTGCTAAATGGCATGTATATATACTAATGATCTTTCTCTCTGCCCCTCAGTGTGGCTATGCATGCTGACAGCATTTGCTGTTCCACTGACTGCTGCCACTATAGGTGAGTCTCCTCCGTCTAGGAGCCTGTCGACCTGTCTCTGTGTTTCTGTCGGTTTGATTTTGTGTGTGTGTGTCTGTCTTTCTGTCTGTATCTCTGTCTCAGCACTTGTCGGCCCCGCTCTGTGAGTTTGCGTGGTCTACCACTTCGTGGCCGAGCTGTTGTTGCTCCTAGGCGCTTCCACTTTCACAATAATAGCACTTACAGTTGACCGGGGCACATCTAGTAGGGCACAAATTTCACGAACTGACTTGTGGCAAAGGTGGCATCCTATGACAGTGCCGCGTTTAAAGTCACTGAGCTCTTCACGAACCATTCTGAATTCTAAATGTTTGTTTGTGGAGATTGCATGGCTATGTGCTGGATTTTATGCGCCTGTTGGCAATGGGTGTGGCTGAAACACCTGAACTCAATAATTGGTAGGGTGTCCACTGACTTTTGGCCATATAGTGTACTTACCACACTGCTGGCCATGCCCCATCCCTGTCGACAGACAACATGATTTTTATTCATGCGAAACTTGGAAACATATTGTAATAAAAATACATCAGTTTAGTTTTATCTTGTGATTATGAGAATGGTGGTATAATAATGGCATATGCACTGTGTGTGTGTTCTGCACTGTGTGTGTGTTGTGCACTGTGTGTGTGTGTTGTGCACTGTGTGTGTGTTGTGCACTGTGTGTGTGTGTGTGTGTGTTGTGCACTGTGTCTGTGTTGGGAAAGCCAGGATAAAAATCCCTTCTCTCTCTCCCTCTCTCAGAGCTAGGCTCCATGCCGGTTCTCTCTGTGCATCCAGGTGTGGGAGGACAGCAGGTGAATGTTTCCTGTGTGTCGGACGGCTGACCTCCCAGCCATCCTGGCCAAGCAGTTTCTCTCTGGCCCTCCTGTGCGCCACTGTGCTGGGTTTCCCTGCCTGTGCCCAGGCCCTCCTCCACAGAGTCCTCCTCCATAAAGCACAGCGCTGAGGAGGATGCAGTGTGGAGCATTTAACAAACCTCACAAATTACAGTAAAGGCCTGAATGCTCTGTATTTCTGGTCCTCCTGAATCAGAAAACACACCTCCCATTTCTCTTAATATCATGTACACATTTCTTCAGTCTGTGTCACCACGTGTTTCAAAGCCAGCAGCTCAATGCATAAATGCAAATGTCCCGTTATTTTTTTCCTCTGTAGATGAATCAGTAGGATGGATAGCAAGGTTTATCACTCTGCTGGTCCTCAGTGTCTCTGCCATCAGCATTGTCACTGTGCTATTTATCCGATCCAGGAAGACGAATAAGTACAACTGCCCTGTTATTAATCTACTCACATTTTATCATCACTATGAATGGGCTCTGTAGGATCTGATGATTATTGCTTGTTATATAATGTAGTATAATATCATTTACAGTTTTTCTCGATCACTTACACACTATAACTGGGCCTATTAACTAAACATCCCAAACCATGACGTCATCTACCAAAAGACAGACCCATTTCCCAAAACTCTAAACACTATTCCCCTGTTTTCACACATGATTCAGATTTGTTGAACTTTTTGTGAAAAACTCTACCCACAAATCCCTTCATATATCACTGGCTGCACCATGTGCTCATTTCGAAAGCACTGGCATTCAATATCATTAACTCAAGTGATCACAACTTGAACCCAATTAACACACAATTCTTCAGGAGGAAACACTAAGAGTCCAAATTGTTCACACACCAATCAGAACCTCAGGATGGATAGATAGATAAAAGGGCCGTGGGTCAGTTCACTTGTTTTGGAACAATGGATCCACAAAGACCTGAAGGTAGAGGAAGAGGATGGCCTACTTTTGTAGGCTTGTTTAGATATTACAGTTGAGGCTTGCCAGGTAAGGCATGCAAGGGTTTTTCTCCCCTGCTGTCTGGCTAGGGCTAATATTGCCTGTGATGTTGATGAGAATCTCTGGCCTGACCCAGACCAGAGACAGGATGCTGAGGCAGAATAAATGTGATTTCTTTCTTTATGTACAAACTGTTTTTTTTTCTTCATTGGTTTATATTGGTAAATACATGGAAATGTACTTTTCTATGTTCTTTATGTATCAAACTGGTTTTTACAGTACATTTACTTTTTCACTCAATTTCAGTCTATTTTACTACAGTACATTAATAATAATAATAATAATACATTTTATTTGTTCTTTAAGAAACCCAAGGTCAGTGGGAGGAGTTAAAAGTTACATAAAACATTTTTAAGCAGATACAAGCACAACAGAACGGAGACAACAAACCACAGAAACTAAACAAAGGTTTTAGAAAACAGATGAGTTACATTGAGGAATTAAAAATGTTGCACATTTATACATGTGATATGTCTTTATATTGTGTTCATCATGTAAAGAGGTTGTTCTGGGGGAAAACCATAAGCACCATTATTCATTGCAGTAACAGGTTTTTACGGTAGTGTTTTGAATTGATCTCACCAGTGTGTAATGGCTATTTTGTAGTGTATGTGTATTTGATGGCTTTTGTGTGATGTCTGAAGGCAAAGTTTGGTTTAGATGTAAGATTACATGGTTTTGAGTGGAGAGTTTGGTTTTGACATGGAAGTTTGAAGTTTGAAGATGAGTGTATAGTTATGCATTTGTGTTTAGAGTTTTGGGAAATGGAGCATAATTTCAAGAAATGTGTCTTAGTAAAAAAAAACTGTAATATAATATCAGCTTCACAATATTTGATGTCTCTGAACCAAAGCCAGGTTTTGTATGTGTCAGCAGCTCTTCTATAGTCCTCTCATGACAGTTCTGTTATCTGTGATCCATGCCTTGTTTGGTTATGTTTTAGACCCTAAGAATTCTGGGAGAAATGCTGTGGAAATTGGTCAGAAGAACTCTTCATATGTCACAATTATGTCTGTCTGTCTGTCTGTAAGTAAATCTAGTCTGACTCAGTTTGAATATTGTTCTCATTCCAAAACATGCTTCAGAGAGAACTCCACTTTCATCTGAAGGTAAGATCACTCTGTTAGCGAAGCTCCACATAAGTCATTGGTTTATCCTGCATTAATGAATATCATTTTTCACCACTTTACTCTTAAACATTTTCCCTGACAGAGACAAAAACACCTGTAAACAAAGGTAAGACATAATTCTTCCTCTTCCTGTGCTGGTAGAATTTTCCGTATTTCTAAATAATTTAAAAAAAATGGGGTGTAGATACATCTTACTCTGATCTTGGCATGCATAATGTAACTTAGAGGGTGCAGGTTTGAATCCCAGGTAGGGCACTGCTCACTGCACAGTGAGCTAAAGGCACTTGAGCTAAAGGCACTTAACCTGAACTGCTTCAGTAAATATCCAGCTGTATAAATGGATTGTATGTAAACAAATGTAAATGGTGTAAGTTGCTCTGGGTAAGAGCGTCTACTAAATGCTTAAAACGTAAAATGAGGGTGAGCCGGCACGAGTCCGTCGAGGAGCAGGCAAAGGCGTCCGTGGTAGAGTTCCGTCTCGGAAGAGGCAGATCTATCGGCCCGGAAAGAGTGTCTCGGACGGGCGGCGGATAAATAGAGGATATAATTGGCAACCAAATTGGGAGAAAAACTGGAAACATTAGAAATACATTTATTTAAAAAAAGAGAATTAATTAGTTCATTCTGAAAATGAACTAATGAATTAAATAATAAAATGTATATCAGGAAATAACTATTATATATATATATATATATAAATATATATATTTGTATATATATAAGTACATAGGCTATTTGTAAGTAATACTGATTCCAGAAAGTAACACTTTTTTTAAACTATCTGAACGATAATTATACAAATATTTAAATATGCATAAACTATGAGCTAACTTTTAGCTCAATTACTTTACTTAATTCAAATAAATATTTGGGGGAACACTGAATATAATTAAGACGATCACGATAAAGTCTTGATTTTAAATAAATAATATGTAATGGATTTGTTGTTTTCGTAAACAACATGTCTATCAAGTGTATTTTTATTTAAGCTGGTTGGGAAATATTTGTGGATTTATAAAGATATGTTCATTGTCTTGTCTGATTTATATCTCACAATAAATTGGTTGAAGTGGTCTTAATCTTATTCACCTCAATCTTTCTCTTTCTACTTTTTATTCTATTTCAACTTTTAATCAATTTTAAAGTTGATCAGACTTTTTATTTAACAGTAAATATTTTAAGTTTAGATAGTTTTCCCATACTGTATTGATAAATGTTACCAATTCGCTTATAAGCGAATTTAAATGGTACTGTATCGTATTGCAAACAAATATTTGCAGCAATATGCGGTTACAGAACTATTCGGGCTTTTAATTTGGTCATGTAACGTCGTGGACCGAGTTGACGGTTGACGTAATTTTGGTTTGAGATTTTGAAATCAACGTCGTTAGCAACAGGTGCTAATGATCTAGTTTGATGAGCAGCGCCGCCATTGTTGTTGCTTCGAAAAGAAAACGTAAGTTTCCAAACAAAGCATTAACATTTTATTCAGTTACATTAATCGATAGCCTACAGATGCTACCGAAATTACGCTTGTCACGATAATGTTTTTTGTTGTGATGTTTTGAATTAATTAAAGTTGTTTTGTGCATTGGAACAAGTCTGTTTAATCTATCACTAGCTCGCGCTTTCACTCGGCATTAACGAATACGTTGGTTATTTCCTTTGGTTTTTCCTGAGTATGTTTATGCCGCTTATTGCTGTTATTTTATTAATAATGATTCGTGTTCCATGTTGATTAACTAGAGTCAACGTAGGACCTGGAATTGACGTAAAATTCGGTGATTCTGATGCGGCCGTCGAGTCCGCAAAGGAAAATTCAGGTGGGTTGTGTTTTTTCATTCAAGGCTGTTTTAACCATGAGAAATATTATTTTTGCAAACTGGGCAACAACAACCAAAAAATATTGGATCTTGAGTGGGGACATTGATAGACGAACTAGAGTCTACTGGTGTCTGCAGTTGCAGATTTATTTAAATAGGCTACCACACACGTTTTATCACAAAGTAGCCTAGCTGATGGGACAAGCTAGTCAAAAACGGTGTTCCTGATGAAACGTACTGTAGGATAGGGTTGCCAACTGTCCCCTATTAGCCTGCCCAGGATGTCCCGTTTTTGGGCCAAATTTGGCTTGTCCCTTATAACAAAACATCAGTCAGACATCAAAATAGAATCCCATCATATTGTATTTCCCAGACTTTCTCAGTTTGGCTGTCTGTCCAATCTTCCTGTCAGAAGAGTCTGTCCATTTCCCAGTGTGCAAGTATGTCCTCCACTAATGGAGAGCTGATCCCATTAGTGTTCAGTGATCAGCTGAGGAGCTGTTTCTAAATTTACACCCTGTAATGTTGGGGAACTCTGCTGCAATTCAGCTGTTTTCAGATTTCAATTTGCATTGGACAGTGCATTGGATTCCTCAGTGCTGGCCACACCTGTCATGTGAACTATTACATTGTAAATAAAATAAAATAATAATAATAAATAGCTCTAATATTCTTTGGTGACAACCAGTGAAATAGCGTAGGAATTTGGACTGTGTTCACTTCCTGTCTGCTTTGTGTTACTTTCCACGTCTTCACAAAACGGGCTCTGCGCCATTCACATTTACGTTAACCAAAAGCAAAACCTTGCTCGCAGTCCCTGTGACTTATATCTAACAGCCTAAGTACACTTAACAAGACCGAATGTTTGATATGTCGGGATAATTGATTAAGTATTTTGGAAAAGGGCAGATTTTCACGGTTGGCTTTTATCTTGTAAGCGCTGGGTAATGTCAGTTTGGAACGCACGTTCTTATACAAACCTTAGTGTCGGTTACCTGGACAGGGATTCGGAACGGGTAACAGTATGACTTGTGGCAGGTCCAGCTGGCCCTTGTCATCCGGAGATTGCATTTCAGGGCCTCTCAGAGTCGTGATTGTTGAAGGTGATTTAGACTAAGTTCTGTTCTGTTCTATGATCTGGGTGTTCTGCTGGCAAACGTTCATCACTGAAAACTCAAACAAATCTGAAATGTCAGTACACATTTTAAGCACTGTTTAAATGACCACTCCAGTTGAACATTTGAGAAAAAGTGCTTCAATGTCCAAATATGGAGGTGAACCCTTAGGCAAGGTCAATCTTTGAGTTGTTCGTTGCCTGTTGAGTACATTTCAAAAAAAGGTGAAAAAACCTGGCTGATTTTAGTAAGGCCCAACTAGAACATCAGCTGTGCGGGGACACTGGTTGACACGCATGACCTAACCCAGGGGTCGGCAACCTGCGGCTCCGGAGCCGCATGCGGCTCTTTCAGCCTTATGTTGCGGCTCCGCGTGGTTTGGGAAAATAAATAAAAAGTATCCAATTGAGTATTGAGTACCAAAAGTATCCCCCCGTCGACAGAAAATGCGGCTCCCAGTGTTTTCTTTTCCGTGGAAACCGGGTCCAAATGGCTCTTTGAGTGTTACGGGTTGCCGACCCCTGACCTAACCTGTCTCTGTTTTGGGGGGGATGGGGTTTGATTTTGGCAAGTTTAGTTTGAAAGTGAGAAGCTGCTACACTGGCACTGTCCTGGTAAGTAATATAAGGCCCTGACGTACTTAAATTAAACACAATTAAACATAAACTCATGGTGTCATCCCACTGGCAAACAATCACATTGCTATGCCCTCTGCTCCTCATAATCATAATAAACAATATAATGACAAACTTTATTTTCAAAGCATGCTCCTAATAAAAGAGCACAAAGTAAATACGACAAAGTAGAGGAAAAAATATATAAAAATAACAAATGTGACAAGGCAGTTAAAATAAACTTCAAATAGTTTTTGTGCAGCACATATTAATTTGTTTTGCATGTGGTTTTGGTTTTTATATGTATTCTGATGGTGGATTGGGGATTTATGCAGAAGGTAAAAATACAATCTTCGCACACGTATGAAGTGTCACGTGTACTTTGCGCATTCCGCCCCTCAGGGGAAGAGTTCTCAGGAGTTTAGTGTGGGCACGGCTGGCCGCACACGCTACTGTATAGAGCTTCTCACTACGCTTCGGTTCTCATTGAAACAGGGCTGACTCTGCACACACTGACACAGCACTGCAGGGAGCAGGGAGCTGTGTGGGGACACTGGGCCCAGTGGAGGTGGCTGAAAATCTGAGAGTACAAAGTGTATACTGCAGTTTAGCATTACTGCACTGATCTCTTGCACTGACTGATTGTTCACCATAACTTAAGACCTGTATTACTGCACTGATCTCTTAATGAAATGCGCTGTGATTCGCTGAACTATGATTGTTCCTAAATTTTTTCCAGAAAACCCTCAGGTTTTATTAATGCACATCTTTTTAGCAGGCATTTTAGGTCTGAATGGGTTAATGCACATCTTGTAAGTCGCTCTGGATAAGATCGTCTGCTAAATGCTTAAAATGTCAAATGTTAAATGTAATGTAACTGACTGTTTTCAGTCAGGCAGGGAAACCGTGCTCTTCCAGTCTATGCACTGTATATCCACGGTTGTCAGGAGTAACTGTTTAATCTGTCCATACTTGTATATTTAGTCATTTAGCAGATATTGGCGGTGGGAGTACGAGGTCTCATGAAACCAGAAATGAGCGGAGCAACATATGCTATCAGTCACTCACTGATTTAAACCAATCGTTATGTTTTTCTGAGGAGGGCAAAATCTTTTGATTGGTTCAAACAAGTCATTTAGATGTGCATAAATACATGGTAAGAACAATCATAGTTCACGCAAGAGATCAGTGCGGTAATCCTGTGGTGGAAGGACAGCAAAAAAGTGTCAAGTTTAATTACCTGCACCTACCTTGAGACAGGAAGTGGACATTTTTGCTTTTAAAATTGATGTTTATCCATGTTTCATCTGGGGGAGTCATTATTAATGAGCAGGGACAACAGCGACGGTCTCAGGGGGATGTTTTGAGTAGTAGCCACAGTTTAGTCTCAGGGGATGTTTTTTGACTGTAGTAGCCATACAGTTTAGGTCCAGATGTTCCTTAGGAGGAGTCCCACATGGGGGGTTCTTTTTCTTCTGTTTCTCTGGCCTAAGAAATATCAAGCTCCCCCCCTCCTCCATGCTAAGAATGAGTTAAGTTAGCCCTTGGACAGGAGGCCCAGTTCATCAGAAAAAAAGTATCTGATGCGATGTGCGTGTATTGGTGTCCTAACTTTTTGTGATTTCTTTTTTCCTCATTAATTAGAACCCGCTTATTATTGCGGACGGCACTCGAGTTGCAGCACGGCAATAGTACAGTAACTTCGGTGTCAAGAATTTCAATGCAGAATATTCCGTTCACTCCCAAAGACTCCCCCTGGTGGACTGCTCGTGAATTATGCATAGGGCAATTAAGAGCCAAGCCAGGGTTTTACATTTTTGATGAGGCTGTCATTTACAAACCGAGTGTGTGGGCATTACAGGCTGAGACATCTAAAAGAATACCCAACGTGACACCTCTGTTCCTTTCCACGTCTTAACTGTCCCAAGAAAAGTAATAAACTGCATTTTAAACTTTCAAGTTAAAAAAGTTTAAATGGCCCAAGATTGTTCGGTTCAGTGGCCCCATGGTTGCCCCTCTGCTTGTCACTCAGCAGTTAAAGAGGTGGATTATGGGTCATGTGCATGTGACTAATAACCTGTGCAGGAGGTGTGATTATACAGGACATCAAACTGCCTGACGTTGGAGAGCTAAGACTAGCTCGGTTTGAGTAGAGACTTAATTAGCTGTGTACAGTAGTGTGTATGTTTCAGCTAGCTTGTTTGTGTCTTTATATGCATGTATGAGAGTGTTTCTGCATACTTGTGCGTGGTTTTGTGTTTGTGTGTGTGTGTGTGACACTGTGTGTGTATGACTGTGTGTACAAGCATGCTTTTGAGTGTGTGTGTGCATTAGTGTGTGTACTGTACTCGTATGCAATCTGAATGAAGACTGTCAACATTACACAATAAATGGAACAATGGTACACATGTTGGATGCGAGTTAGAATATTATAAATGAACTAAACAGAGCAGCTACTGCAGATATCTAGTGTAGCCCATCTCAGGTGCCTGTCTCCACTCTTAAAGAAATGGCTGTGGAACTTTACAGTAACCCCCTCCAGGAAAATATTCACCAAATATTTAAAAGCAGAGGTCACCTGGTGATGCATTGTTTATGCTAGTGTATTCATTTAAAAAAAAAAATATCTATACTGTATTTTTCTGTAACTGGAGGGAACAACCCCAGGAATAGCACTGTCACTTGGCAGCAAATAGCAGTACCTAATTTCACCACTAGATGGCAAAGTAATCATGGTCTTTAAGCAGATGCTGCTCAGTTCTTTATATATTAGTGTGTTAACCAAGGGCATAACCACATTAAATATTGGAGGGGGGACATAATGAAAGGGAATGTTTTTATATATTATTGGGCGGGGGGCGATATGAATATTGGGGGGACATCCCCATTCCCGCCCACTCATTATGACTATGATATTAATGAATACAGTTTTGATTTTCTGAAGAGGATCGAGCACTAGGAAAACAGCAGTGTGTGTTGGTGTGGGTTCCTTCAGAAGTTTTACACTGACTGGTTTGTGTCACAGGCCCCTGGAACCTAGAACCTATGGGCCTAACAGTGGGCTCTATATTTCTGCATTCAGAACACATGCATCCTCTGAATGCAACACCAAACTATGAATAACTTCCATTTTTAATGTGGAAAAATGCAAGCGATGCAGTGAGGGAGGAATGTGTTTGTTACTGTGTTTACCCCACGAGAGAGACACATGCACACACACACACACACACACACACACACACACACACACACACACACACACACACTCTTGGGGGAGGGCCTGAGGCTGCTGTTCTCCATCATCTCGGTGGTTGGGTACATGTGAGAGGCTGAGGCCTGGAGTTACCGTTGAGCACAGCGCTGTCCTCCCAACTGCCTGATGCTTCCCAGATGTTTAATAAGGGCTCATTACAAGCTGGGTTTGGGGTTTCTCTCTCTCTCTCTCTCTCTCTCTCTCTCTCTCTCTCTCTCTCTCTCTCTCTCTTTCTCTCTTTCTCACTCTTTTCTCTCTTTCTCTCTCTCTCCATTACAAGCTGGGTTTGGGGTTTCTCTCTCTTTTACTCTCCCCCCTCTCTCTTTCTCTCTGTCTCTCGCTCTCTCTCTTGGTCTTCATTTCTCACTCTCCTTTACTTGTTCTCTCTCTCTCTCTCTCTCTCTCTCTCTCTCTCTCTCTTAGTCTCCCCCTCTCTCTCTCTTTCTCTCTTTCTCCCCATGTTCCCCTTGTTACCTGTCTGCCTTCTTTACTTGCCCCTAATGCTGTTGCCCTGTCCTGTCCACCTGGCCCCTAATGCCCCTGTTCCACCTGCCTCCTCTGCTTTAGTTTTCTGTGCAGCAATCTTCCATCCTGCATTACCACTTCTGTCCATTGGCAGTCTGACCTTTTTGATTCCCATGTTCTGTTTCAATGTTTAGTGTTCTGTTGCTGTCTGTGTTCTGTGTTCCAGTAATATGCACAGACAGTGTATTTAAAGGGCATAGCCCATAAAAGTGCAGCATCATCAGTGTAGTCACTGCTGGAGACGAACAATCCAAATACAGTGGCACCGCTCGTTAGTTTATACGACTTCCCATCAGCTTTTAAAGTATGAGCCTAAACTAATAAAGCAAAACTATGCTAGTGCTTTTCATTTAATTTGACATGAGTGTGTTAATATTTTCACGTTATTAATGTTGGTAGCAAATGGACATTGGTCCAGCTAACGCTAGCTCGCGAGTCGGTGCATCGTGACAGGTTGGCTAGTAGTTATCTAACATTATCATAATTCATGCAATACATGACAGTACAAAATGTTTTTGCTAACATAATTGCAGAGACACGCATTGTTCCTAAATGTGGGGTCTTTAGGGGAATTAAAAACAGGTCAACTTTCCCTGTCATTACGGTTGGGTCATAGTGGGGCGAAATACAAAACAATTCTGACGGTTGCGGTCTGTGTCAGGTAATCTCTCTCTTTCAGCAGCGACGTGTGCGCTTTTACGGTATATTAATGATTACTGTTCTGTACCTCTCTGTTTTTTATGTTCCGTCACAGTGTTTAGTAGAGGTGTAACGGTACACGTATTCTTACTGAATCGGTACAGGACTTTAGGTTCGGTACGCGCTGTGAACCGAACGCGTCATTAATTAAAAACGCCGAACCCCCACCCCCAAGTTGTAACTTCCGCAAAGGGCCGGATGCTGTTTTGTCGGCCCACGTACGTGTGGTGTATAGCACACTGCTGAACCAGAGATTAACTTCGCACAGCGCAGCTTCGTAGTCAGTATGGTGAACGCAAATGAGCAGAGCAATTACAAACGCCATAGCCGTTTCTATAGCAGCGGATCTACGACCATACTCTTGTGGAGAACACGGTTTTATTTTGAAAGTGATTGAGCCCTGCTACGAAGTTCCCTCTCGTCGGCATTTCAGCACTTTGTTCAGTAAAGTATAGGCAATTAGCCACTGTTTACAAAGTTCGTAATAAATAAAATTTTATGTTTTGCACCCCCCCTAGTGTACAGAACACTACAGAAGTAGTGTGTTCTATGTTCTTCTCCGTGTTCCATGTTCTGCAGCTCCCAGAGGTAGGGAAACAGAGAGAACTCTCATACATATACTTTTTGTATATGTATCCTTGCTTACTCCTCAAAAAAAAAAAAAAAATATATTTTTTACTAACCTTTTCCTTCCCAGTGTTACAGGTATGGTATGCAGCTGCCAACAACGATGTCTATCGCTGTATTGCTGCACTGATCGCAAACTATGATTGTTCCTACCATGTATTAATACACATCTTGTAGTCGCTCTGGATAAGAGCCTCTGCTAAATGCTTAAAATGTCAAATGTCTCTCTCTGACCCTTCTGTGGCTCTCCTGAGGAAACGGTGACTAAGACAGTGAGTCAATGTGAGAGACTCAATCCCTCAGGCCCATTGACACCAGTACAGTCTTAATACTCCTTATTTAGACTTGGGGGGATTTTCCTTTCGTGAGTGTTATGGTGGGGCAAGGTAGACATTACAATTTGGCGGGAGTAATATAAGGCAGCGTAATTGTGCCATTCAGCTTGTGGGATGGAGGAACCCCTCCACCGGACTCTTGACAGTCCAGGAGGGGGCGGGACACTTGTCGAAGCGGCCATGTTTGCCTTCCTCCGTTCCTCGCGGTCCCTCGTTTCCTTGCGCACTTCAAGAACGCGCGCGTCACGGGAGAGATGGAATTTAGCAAATAAACAAAGGAAGTTGAGACGCTGCCAGCGAACCACTTCTCTCTCAGATTTTCGGGTCTTGTCACAGCTATTTTACAAGCTATGTCTCACTCCTGATCTGCCCCTGGCAAACGGCGTGAGCTGATGGTGTGGACTTTACTTTGTGTGAGTCATGCTCTGCAGTCTGATATGTTAGAATGTCAAATGCTAAATGGAAGGAGTATTATTTTCAATACATGTAAAAATTTTTTTTTAAATGCTCCATATATTAGAAAACTAAATATTGCTATTATATAATATAATTTATAAAGCCATTGTAAATTATAATGTATATATGTTAATACATTAGCATACTGTCGGTTCTGGCTCCACGATGGTGGAATGGCCTTCCTGTGGAAGTCAGAACAGCTGAGACCCTGGCCACCTTCAAGCGACATCTGAAGACTCACCTCTTCAGGGTGCACCTCTCCCTGTAGTCCGGTTTTTGTTAACTGAGGGACATAGTTGCTTAGTTTTACACGTCTACTTGTTTATGTATTGTATTAGGCTTAGGCATTATTTTCTGGATTGATTGCTTTATTGTTACCTTTGAATTGTGGCTACAGATTTACCTACAGGGTCCTAGTTTAACTATGTGGTTGCTCCTAGCACCTGGAACTGTACTTCCCGCTAGGGTGGCTTTCAGCTAAACTGTTCTTGACTACGGTTAACACTTTGTTGTACGTCGCTCTGGATAAGAGCGTCTGCCAAATGCCTGTAATGTAATGTAATGTAATGCATACTTAAAAATGTGTTCCTTATATTTTGAATTCTGCCATGTACTGACGTACGTGTCCTTTGGTATGCATCTTGAACACAAGGAGAGAAACTATTCAAACTATTCGAACTGCATTCACAGACACCCGCGGCATCAGCTGATCCACACACAACAAAGATCAGGGAATCTGCACAGTGTTAAGTAAAATGTATATGAAAAAACGCAGACTCTTGTTTGTCTGGTGTGGCACTCCCAGCTGCGAGACCGCGAACCCAAACGCGGCTCACTAAACACTGCCATTACAAATATTAGTGTTGTCTCTCACCTGCATCATGTGACCTGGTGGTTTAAACACATGGCGAGATGGGAGATTCCCCCTCCCAAACCTGACATTTTTTTAGTTCCTAGACTTCATACTGTATGAGTTTATTTGAAGTCTCGTGCTTAATTCTTCATCCAGACACAACATCAAAGTTGGTAAAAAAACAAGGTTGTTCTGTTGGACGTGAGTTTGTGAGAATTTGTGCGTTTGTGCACTGTCACGGTCGCTGGAGGATACAAATAATTTCCCCCAATTATTAATGAGCCCACGCCAGCCACCTCAAACCTCTATAGGATACATCATTATGTCCAGAATTCAATCTAATAATGACCAGAATATCCGGTCGGATCATAAACACACAGGGAATGAATATGTAAACATGCACAGCAGTGTTGTTGCACTGGCTTCAGCTGTCCAAGCGCTTCATATACATTACATACATTACATTTTAAGCATTTAGCAGACGCTCTTATCCAGAGGGACTTACAAGATGTGCATTAATACATGGTAAGAACAATCATACTTCGCTTCAGTCAGCAGAGAGGCATCAAACGGACACTAATGGCCACTGCGCATAATTAAGGTGATCATTAAAAGATTTAAGTCTTTTTGTCTTCAGCAGCCATGACACGTACACCGTTTATGGTTGTTCCGGCCTAGTGGCTGAGCAGGTGTGGGCTGTTGCTGCTGGAAGTAGTGTTGATTGGGCCAGTAGGGGGCAGTCTTCCCTCTGGATCAAATACGAAACCTATTGTGCAGTGACGAGGACACTGGACTGTAGATCTGTGGGTCTGTAGATCGTACAGTAAACAGAGGTCCCGACTCACGGTCTGCATCCTGTTAAGGCACTGTTCTAGTGTGTGGAAGAGCTGCATCCTGTTAAGACACTGTTCTAGTGTGTGGATGAGCTGCATCCTGTTAAGGCACTGTTCTAGTGTGTGGATGAGCCCCACGGTGCATGCTGTTAAGACACTGTTCTAGTGTGTGGATGAGCCCCACGGTCTGCCTCCTGTTCTAGTGTGTGGAAGACACTGTGCATCCTGTTAAGGCTGTTCTAGTGTGTGGATGAGCCCCACGGTCTGCATCCTGTTAAGACACTGTTCTAGTGTGTGGATGAGCCCCTGCATCCTGTTAAGACACTGTTCTAGTGTGTGGATGAGCTCCATCCATCCTGTTAAGACACTGTTCTAGTGTGTGGATGAGCCCCACGGTCTGCATGCTGTTAAGGCACTGTTCTGCATGCTGCTTTAAGACACTGTTCTCTAGTGTTAAGACACTGTTCTAGTGTGTGGATGAGCCCCACGGTCTGCATCCTGTTAAGGCTCCACTCTGTCCTGTTAAGGCTGTTCTAGTGTGTGGATGAGCTCCACGGTCTGCATCCTGTTAAGTGTTCAATGCCCCTCGGTCTGCATCCTGTTAAGGCACTGTTCTAGTGTGTGGATGAGCCCCACGGTCAATGCATAATTTGTGCTGACGCCACCCAGGGAGGAAGGGATTCAGTCAGTGGGTTATCCGTGCCTCATCACGCACCAGCAACCCAAGCTGGTCAATTGTGTGACACACAGTCTGCCGGTATATATCTGCACATGAAGTGTCTTCCTCAGGCTCCTGTCTGAGACTGCTGTGTGAAAATAAGTGGCGGCTGACATCACATGTTTCGGAGGAGAGTGTGTGCTTGTCTGCACCTGCTGGAATTGACAGCGGAGGTTGCAGTGAGTGTGGCTTTGAATGCGATTGGGCGTTCCAGGTTGGGAGAAAAAGGGAAAAATCATAAACGTTTTAAAAAAGATCCCATGGCGCTTATTGTAAAGGGTAATGGAGTTCCTTAGTGTCCTGGAAAAATTCCCAGCATGGCTCTCTCAACCTGGCCACCGAATCATCCCCCTCGGTAATCGCCTCAATACCTCCCTCTAGTGGTGTTTGCCATAATGGCCCTGGGCGTAGTTTTTGACAGAAGCATCTTCTCAAATGAATAAATGTAAATTATACTTAGTGTTTTCACATTAGATTAGAGCTTCAGCTGCATATATTACGATGTGATAACTGTTGGGGTAAACCTCTGATAATATTTTAGAGCACATGTGTGATCGGTGACTGCTGCCCTGTCAGTGTGCGTTCCCTAAGGTGGTGCTGAAAACTAGGCAAAAGGTAACAGGTCGCCCACCTGTGATGTTAATTTCTCTGAATTCACGTTGTCGTCAAGGAGTCGTTTTCAGGCAACTGTGTTTTTCCAACTTGGCGGGAAAAAAAGATCCAACTGTAAAAATGTAACCTTTGTTGGCGGAGGGACTGCTGCTGTTTGAAACTTCAAAATATCTTTTTTTCCCCCGAGAAGTGGCTGCTGGCTGGTGTTGCTGGCTTTCGTTGTGAAACAATGTGAGCTGGAAGTCTCCACGGTTTCACTGCACGGTTCCTGAGATCAGGGGTTACTGCCAAATGAAGGGGTGGACCAGAGGGGCGGAGGGCCATTTTAGGGTTTTCCTCCTCATGAGCGTACCTCTGTCCTGTAGAAACCCGCTGCTTAGAGAGATAGCATATCAGAGACCGTTTTATGGGCATCTGCAATTCCTTCACTCTACAGAACCCTGACACATGCCTTTCACCCTCACGCGCACACACACACACACACACACACACACGTACACACATACATATGCACTGTGCACCACTCACACACAATCACACACACACACACACACACACATACATATGCACCGTGCATGCAACCACTCACACACAATCACACACACACACACACACACACATACATATGCACCGTGCACGCAACCACTCACACACACACACACACACACGTACACACATACATATGCACCGTGCGCGCAACCACTCACACACAATCACACACACACACACACACGTACACACATACATATGCACTGTGCGCGCAACCACTCACACACAATCACACACAGACGCATGCAAACATCCATGCACACGCAAACACATACGCATACACATGCACGCACGCACACATGCAAGCACATACGCACATGCATGCGCACACAGCCACATACGCGTATACACACGCCACAGAGGCACACACACACACACACACACACACACACAAAGACAACACGCATGCAAGCACATACGCACATGCATGCGCACACAGCCACATACGCGTATACACACACCACAGAGGCACACACACACACACACACACAAAGACAACACGCATGCAAGCACATACGCACATGCATGCGCACACAGCCACATACGCGTATACACACGCCACAGAGGCACACACACACACACACACAAAGACAACACGCATGCATGCACATACACTCACACACACACACACACACACCACAGAGGCGCACACTCACACACACACACCCACAGTGTTTGCCTGCAGATGTGTGTTCACACAGCTCCTTTCTGTGGCTGGCATTAACACTTATAACCAGCTGCGCTAGTGCGTCACTTTAGCATTTCCCATTAAGACCTCACCTAAGCAGACTTTGGCTATTATTCACATACCGCGGCCCTCCTGAGTTTCATAAATCTTTTCTCAGTATAAATATGTCATATTATTTGATGTGTATATTATGCTTTTATTTCCTGGGGCTTTCAGAAGGAGCCAAACAAGCATTTTGTACCAAACCACACACCGCACGCATATTAAACACTTTCCAAGAAGGGCAGGCGCCGTAGCCCCCTCTCACAAAGGCCTTTCTGTGTGGAGAAGCCTGATTTGATTTATGTTTCACACACCTGTCCGTGCCAAATCGGCGCTGAGGATGGAGAACGTGAGGTGGTGGAACTGAGGGCTCTGGATCTGTCCAATTCTGCTGCTGCTCTGTCTAACAAGGCTCTGGATAAATCAGGCATGTGATTTTCCTCATTGTTCAGGAAATGCTGATTTTCTGGTGCTAAATATCTCTGGCTATTTGGCTTTATTTGCTGAACATTCTCTCCTGCTATCAGCTGTCAAAGAGTGCAACATTTCTTAATGTGTATGCTTATGACACACACATGTCCACAAGATATCTATGGTCTGAAAATAAACATTTCCTGATTAACCAGGAAAAAAAATCACATCCCTCATAAATGGTCAAGTCTGGTCAGTTTCAGAGACCGGTCAGATTCATATTTTTTTTTAAACTCAAAATAAATCACTGCACAATGAAACATGAAACATGAAACATAATGCAACCATTTGCACTAAATGACCGTTCCCTCAACAGCAGGGAGCTACAGTAATGAAATAAAATGAAAAAAGATTATATAGCATGTAAATGGTACTGAAATAAATCATGTTTAATTTCACATTTTAGATGGACATAAAAAAGTAATGCTGTTTTGGAAGAGACACTCTGGTATTGAACCCCTGACGCACTCGTCAGATTAAGTGAGAGTAAATACCCCTCCACAGGAAACATTGTCTGATTTGCACAGAGTAGTAATAATAATAATAATAATAATAATGAAGAATATTTGTATTCATGGCATGCTTTTCACCCATGGTGCTCAGAATGTACTGTGATAAAGCACAGTGAAATGGTTATAGTGACAGCAGGGTGTGCACACTCTAAACTGGAATATGAGGCCTGACATTCACTGTGTGTGAGGTATTAAAATACTGATAAATAAAAATGGCTGAGGCCAGATATTCCTACACTATATACATAGTAATAATAATATATACATAGTGTGGGGACTACGTAGTACTATACCAAATCTATAAGATCCTCCATCCCCATACACATACACACACACACACACACACACACACACACACACACACACACACACACACACGTATGTACACATGCATATGTACACACACACATATATGTACACAAGCACAAGCACACGCACACACACACATATATGTACAATATATACCCACATAGACATACAAGCATGTACACCTATGCATGTACACACATACACGCACACGCACACATACACACACACGCACACGCACACACACATGTATATGTACAATATACCCACATAGACATACAAGCATGTACACCTATGCATGTACACACGCACGCACACACACACACACACACACACACACACACACACACAAATAAATGGAAAGTTATTGTGTCTATTTCCAGCTCACCAGCTCACTGTAATTCAGTAATTGAGTTCAGAGTAAAATGTTCTCCTAAATGGAGCAGCAATGAGAGTGTGGATGATTGGTCTCACATTGCTGTTTGATTGCAGTCCGTACCCCTGGGAAATGTCCTGTGATTCCAGAGGAGCAGCTGCACTTTCAGTGGAAATACATGCAAATTTTACACCCAGCAAGTGATTTTTTTCTTCTTCTTTTTATTCAATCCAGCACATGAATACAGAATGTACACTTTATTGGAATGCATGTCATAAATAATCTCAGGTTTAATAACATGGGGGACCATGCCAGAGTCGGCTCTGGCCGGGAGTGCCACCGGGGGGCAATTGGCTGTCTGCCCCAGGGAGGGGGGAGGGAAGGCGACAGGACGTTCGCTGCCTACAGAAGTGGCTCTGGGATGCCGTGGTTACGGTCGATGGCTTGGCGAGTGCCGTCTCGGAGGAGACGATGCTTCGCCTTCGTCACTACCGGTCACAGGGCTACGGCAGCGAACTCACAATACGAGGGGGGGATTGACATGAAAAATAGTGGGTGTAATTGGCTACTAAATTGGGATTAAAAATTAATAAAAATCAGAAACAAAAATTCCTTTAATAACATAGGGGAGGAAAGACCTGGTTTCAGGAGTGTCACACAGGTCTTAGCCAATCAGAATCCAGACTAGTTATCCTATCAGTTCACTTGCCTCCATCGTTTGAGGTGTGATTCTGGATCCGTCTGCTTCTGTGGGACTTATTTTCTTTCTTTTCTTTATTTTTGTTTCAGATTTGATCCCATTTTCTCCCAATTTGGTAGTCAATTACACCCGGTATTTTCAGGTCAATCCCTCCCTCATGTGAGTTCGCTGCCGTAGTCCTGTGACCGGTAGTGACGAAGGCAAAGAATCGTCTCCTCCGAGACGGCACTCGCCAGGCCATCGACCGTAACCACAGCATCCCAGAGCCACTCCTGTGCGCAGTGAACATCCTGTCGGCTTCCCTCCCCTCTCCCTGGGGCAGACAGCCAAACGCTGCCCCCAGTGGCACTCCCGGATGGACTTATTTTCTTGTCGTTTCTTGCTCTGTTGCATCACCCAGGTGGTTGAGTTGAGCCCCGCCCCCCATTGTAAAAGTGCTTTGAGCTCAGGAAAGACGTTATATAAATGCAGTCCATTATGATCAATCCACGGCATGCTGCTGAACACACCATCCTCCCCATCTCCTGCTTCAGAGCAGCTTCAGTCTGCCCGCCAGTCTTTCAGCGCCTGGGGGCTCCTGTGCTGTAATCGAATCTCAGAGGATGGGCTTAAATGGACTGTGCACGTTCGTGTAGTTCCCAGCATGCACTGCAGCAGCTAATGTATATTTCAGGCTGTAGAGGTATTTTGGGATGGGCCGCAGTGACTCTGTCCCACCTGTACCACTTCATTATTTACCATCCCCCCCAGGCAGTCACGTGTTCGATATCCAGTTCTCTTGCCTCTCCAATGTCCCATCATGCTTTGCTCTCCCTGGTCCTCATTGTTCTGTGGTGCGTCTCTTTCTGTAGCTGGTTGTGCATAAAGGTGATGTACGGTGGAGTATTTTCCTTTCCTCTTACTATTCTCATGCTTTTTTTACAAAAATGTCCACTGTTTCTCAATATGTGCATCTTCATCTCTGCATTTATGTGAATCAGACCCCCAGTATTATGCTGTTGCTGCCTCTATAAGGCTCATGTTTTGGGGGGCCCAGTTGTGTCACAGAATGAGTGACAGTAAGTCGGCGTGGTGAACGCTGTTCTAGTTGGAACCTTGTTAGAGGGCTATCATTGATTTTATTGCAACTTTGTCAATATTTTGAAGCGTTGGTATGTCTCTTCTGTCTCTGTATGGCCAAGCCCTTACAGCCTTACAACATATGCAGTTACGCCTTATTAATGTCATTCTCTGAAAAAGCAAAAAGGGAGAAAAAAAGTCCACTAAAAATACTATCAAAATTAGGAAAAGGGGCATATATTAGCACTATTTCAGAAGAGTAGATTAGGCAAAATCATCAGTGTTTGATATAAAGAAGGGCCAGAACAAAATCAATCAGTCCGCAGACAAAGCCAAAGATGGTGGGTCACTGAACAGGAGAAATAATTATGAGATGCAGTTATAGCTGGTTTGATTATCGGTTAACGCAAGGAGGTTTGTAGCTACAAAAAGAGAGTAGCCTACTTTAAAAAAAAGAAAGTGACCGTAATGTAAAGTAACAATTCCAATCGGTAAAGGAGTCACATTTTTTTAATTGACGTCACTTTCAAAGTTACGAGTATTTCAGATTTCTGAACAACCTCCATTCCTGATGCATTTGTATCTCAGAGGTCCTATCCTACAAACGGCGATAATGAGAACATACCACTCTTTTTATGTTACGGGGGTGGATAGGACTGGTCTCCATGCACTGCTCAGTGGATTTAAAGGAAAGGAATCCTTCCCTCCCACTGACTCTATGAATATGGTCTCTCCCAGTGTGTATCGGCCACAAATATTTCATGTTGGATAAAAAGTAGAAAAATCATAATAATAACGTGCAACACACATGTATGACGTATGCTGAGTATGACAGATGAAATGATATTCCACAGTTGTTGTTATTTTTCCCCCATCTCTTCTCCCAGAATGTGAGAGAGGGCCAGAGGGTTGGATGGCTGCCCTCATAGGTGGCTTCAGAGGGCGTGTGCTGATGATGTCACTGTGTGTGTTCCCTGATGAGAGCCTATCGTGGCGGGCTACAGCCACAGGGGTCTTTTGAGATCGCACATTAAGGCATGTGTCTCATTGTGTCCGTGTACATGTCGTGAATAAAAACAGAATGGAAAGGCGTCTCATTGCCGCAAAATGAGGCGTCACTTCGCCTTCGTCACTACTGGTCGCAGGACTACGGCAGCGAACATTACTAGGGGGGGGATTGACGTAAAAATAGCGGGTCTAATTGGCTACCAAATTGGGAGAAAATGGGATAAAATCAGAAACAAATTTTTTTTTAAAAAGGGTTGTGGTACGGCCTGTGCGTATCTGTACAGTTCTGCTGGAGGAGGAATACAACACCACTCTCCAGGAGAATGACAGTCGTTTCTCACTTGGTGTGCGGTCTCAGGTGTTCAACAAGATCCCGTAAATGCTCAATTGGGTTTAGATCAATAAGGGTAATCTCAGTGTCATGCTCCTCAAACCATTAGGCGACCGCTCGTGCCCTGTGGATGGGGGAATTGTGATCTTAAGAGACGCCACTCTCGCCAGGAAAGAAATGATGTAAGATCCATTAAGTAACGTTTGACATGGGCCTTGCACTCTAAAGGGTATGTTTGCACCTAGGAACCATGCTAGGAAAATGCACTTGCATTACGGAAGCAATTCTGTAATTCTCGCACCACAAACAGCCAAGAGCTTTGGAATGCATTTTATATATACTGTGTGTGTGTGTGTGTGTGTGTGTGTGTGTGTGTGTGTGTGTGTGTGTGTGTGTGTGTGTGTGTGTGTGTGTGTGTGTGTGTGTGTGTGTATGTGTGTATTAGGGGTGTAACGGTACACGTATTCGTACCGAACCGTTGGGTACAGGACTTTTGGATCAGTACGCACTAAACCAAACCAAACGAATGCAATCTTGCCTTAACCACTAACGCACGGTCAGAACTTTTTTTGTGTGCGGTTGCAACAGTATTGACATTTGTTTATTTAAGAAAGAAAGACGTGCCTTACTTTGCTTGGTAAATTATGACCAATTAGCCACTGTTTACAAAGTTATGTTAATGTAATGTCTTCTTGTCATTATTGTAGTGAGGCGATAGGACATAACAATAATTACGAACCGTTGCAGTGACAATGTTCCGCGTTATCTTTTGAAATGGTATTTATGGATTACGCTGGTCGTGACGTATTTGTGAGCCAGTACAGCTGGAGGACAGAGCTGTGGTTTCAATTATGCATGTTGAAAATGGAGGACTGTGTTTATATATTTATCTGACACAAAGGCCTTTGCCCCCACAGAGGAACACTACCCGAAGCGCTCTGCTGTGAAATTGCTTTAAGGCTATCCCAGAATCTGCTCTGAATCCAAGTGTCAGGCTAAATGAGAACATTGGGGGATGCGAGCGCTGAATTGAACATTTCACAAGCCGACCTGAGGTTGCAAATGACAGAGCTCTGTGAGATTAAGAAACGGTGTCTGAGGTTCGAAATGAAAGGGCTCAATTGGATTAAGGAAATGTCTGGCAGGTTTTTAATGATCGCGCTCTGTGAAGTTGGCATTGGGTCAAGGGCGAACCTTGTTTGTGACACTGCCTGAGAGGCCAGTTCTGCTTTTTATTTAATCGGAAGGCAGCAATGCAGTGTAACGGTTAGGGAACTGGGCTTGTAACTCAGAGATTGCAGGTTAAATTCTCAGTTGGGCACTGCCGTTATGCCCTTTAGCAAGGTACTTAAAACTGGATTGCTTCAGTAAATATCCAGCTGTATAAATGGATTGTATGTTAAGAAATACATTTTTTTGTGGTTCTGTGTGGCTCGGTAGGTAGAGCGTGGTTCTGTGTGGCTCAGTAGGTAGAGCACGGCGTTGACAATGCTCAGGTTGTGGGTTCGATTCCCATTGGGGACCACATATACTGAAAAATGTATGCATTCACTACTGTAAGTCCCTTTGGATAAAAGCATCTGCTAAATGGCATATATAAGTCTGGCACAAGCAGACTTGCTGCAACATAGTGTGTAGGCCAATGCGGTAGGCTTTTGTCCTGGTCTTCTGCCAAGGTGTTCGGTATCAGGGCAACGATGAAATCGATGTATGTCAATACATCATGGAAGAACAAAAATGGTGCTTAGAGCGTGATTGGCTGTGTCCAGGCTCCTCCCTCTCTTCCATCCTGCTTTTCTGGCCTCCCATCCCTCCAGTTGACCTGACGACCTGTTACATTCCCAACAACAGTTCGTAGTCCTCCCCACCCATGGGCCCTGTGATCATCTCGATGGCCCACTGAGGCGCTCCGAGGTCCGATGAAACCCTGGCGTAAGGGCGAGGAAACCTGGGGCAGACCGTGCCCCTGACGGGACAGACTCCTGTTGTGCGCCACGCGGTTTGTGAGAGGTTGCCGTCACATTGCAGAGCAGCGAAATGGTTTTACGCCAACATGTGGTGAGTGGGTCACTCAGTCTTCTGTTGTTTTTGAATTTCCATGTTACCTGAACGTTCCACGAACGATTTCTTGCCAATAAAATGCGTCAAGAGAAGAAGAGGGGACAAAAGAGAGAACAAGAGAAGAAATCCATTTGCAGACAGAGCACCTATTTAAGTTGAACAGATAAACAGTGATAATTACAGCTCACTATTATGTCATTGCTTCTGTGTGCTTGAACCCGTGGCGTTGTGTAATCATCACTTACTGGACTGAGGAGCGATCATTTCAGAATGGCATGATCAGGGCTAATCCAATCAACTCGACACCAACAACTGCGAAATTAATCCTCTCTCTTTGCTTCAGAGCAAATTTCATTCATCTTTTTAAGGGTTAACGTACTCATAACTTCCTCCTTGGCTGACACCTGGCAGCTTCTATTTTAACACCGACTGGAGCTTTTTGCGAATGACCTGGTTATTAATTAACGAGTGATCTACATTCGAAACTGGGGTCAGGCCACTGAACCCATCGCTCACCTTGATATACAGGTACAGCCGGCTTGACGCTGCTTCTGAGGGAACGTTTTTATATTTTTTATGACGTCTCCGTGTTATTGGGAGATGTTATCGATATAAGGGTCGGAGATAGAGATGTGGCGCGATGTTAAAACGCTCACGTTGTGATCTTCAGATACAAAGACTGGCTTTGTTACACAGCCTAGGGTGATCTGATAGGAGGAAGCCCTCGTCACTACGGTGATTTAACCCCTAAAGTACTGTCTCCCAGTTCCTGGGGCCTCATTTATAGAACTTGCGTAAATGTTGTAATAAATTAAATTGAGCGTGCAACCAGTTTGTGAATTGCGTTGCCTTGTGTGTTTGAGTATGATGTATGGTTTATAAAATGTGCATACGAACTAATAGAGTTGTGTAAATCACACACATTCATGTTTCATTTATACGACCCCCAGTGAACGCCTTCAAATAGCCTTGTAGGGTGACTTATCGTAACTTGGCTACTTCATTTGCTTGGGCACAGGCCCGGTTCTAGGCTGCTTTGATTGGGGGAGCTAGTAAGAGATGTTGGTTGGCCACCAATTATTAGTGTTAATATGAGTGTTCATCAGGACTGTAAACTATGACGTGCACTGTTTTATGTTTTTATCTAAAGCCATAGTCATTAATACATAAGCCTATCTTTTATTACATTTTAAACTCCCCTCCACTCCCCCTATTATAGGAGGACAACTTTATTTATGCCCAATTATATTTAATTATTATCTCATCTTACATGGAATCTTACATAGTTTTTTACTTACTTACTCATTTTTTTATTTAACCTTTATTTAACCAGGAAGTCCCATTGAGATACGGGATCTAAGGGAGACCTGGCCAGGACAACAGCAGCAATGACACATACAGTATATCATACATAAAAACATGCATGGTAACTAACTCATGTTACAAGTTTACAAGTTTTCAAGTTTATTTTCCTTCCGATACCTTTACCTGTCACCACCCCCTCTCTTCAAATCAAATCAAATCAAATCAAGTTCTTCAGACATACAACATTTTATGTTGAGTTCTGTGACTCAAAATCTTTTCATATTATACATATTTCATGGCTTAGTCTATCTAAAGCCTTAGTAGCCTATTGCAGCATCAGTATTGACTGTGTGGCTCAGCAGGTAGAGTGTGGTTCTGTGTGTCTCAGTAGGTAGAGCGTGGTTCTGTGTGTCTCAGTAGGTAGAGTGTGGTTCTGTGTGGCTCAGTAGGTAGAGCGTGGTTCTGTGTGGCTCAGTAGGTAGAGTGTGGTTCTGTGTGGCTTAGTAGGTAGAGCATGGTTCTGTGTGGCTCAGTAGGTAGAGCATGGTTCTGTGTGGCTCAGTAGGTAGAGCATGGTTCTGTGTGGCTCAGTAGGTAGAGCATGGTTCTGTGTGTCTCAGTAGGTAGAGTGTGGTTCTTTGTGGCTCAGTAGGTAGAGCATGGTTCTGTGTGGCTCAGTAGGTAGAGCATGGTTCTGTGTGACTCAGTAGGTAGACCATGGTTCTGTGTGGCTCAGTAGGTAGAGCGTGGTTCTGTGTGGCTCAGTAGGTAGAGCTTGGTTCTGTGTGTCTCAGTAGGTAGAGCGTGGTTCTGTGTGGCTCAGTAGGTAGAGCGTGGTTCTGTGTGGCTCAGTAGGTAGAGCATGGTTCTGTGTGGCTCAGTAGGTAGAGCGTGGTTCTGTGTGGCTCAGTAGGTAGAGCGTGGTTCTGTGTGGCTCAGTAGGTAGAGTGTGGTTCTGTGTGGCTCAGTAGGTACAGCGTGGTTCTGTGTGTCTCAGTAGGTAGAGCATGCTTCTGTGTGTCTCAGTAGGTAGAGCGTGGTTCTGTGTGGCTCAGTAGGTAGAGTGTGGTTCTGTGTGGCTCAGTAGGCAGAGTGTGGTTCTGTGTGGCTCAGTAGGTAGAGCGTGGTTCTGTGTGGCTCAGTAGGTAGAGCGTGGTTCTGTGTGGCTCAGTAGGTAGAGCATGGTTCTGTGTGGCTCAGTAGGTAGAGCGTGGTTCTGTGTGGCTCAGTAGGTAGAGCGTGGTTCTGTGTGTCTCAGTAGGTAGAGCGTGGTTCTGTGTGGCTCAGTAGGTAGAGTGTGGTTCTGTGCGGCTCAGTAGGTAGAGCGTGGTTCTGTGTGGCTTAGTAGGTAGAGCGTGGTTCTGGAAAAGACCAGGAACTTTGGTGTGCGCGTGCATTCAGTACAGCCAAACTGACCACTTTTTTTTTTTTTAAATGCTCAATAAAATCCATTAGAAAAACTAACTGTAAAACTTTTTTAAATTTTTTTATTTGTTTCAGATTTTTTCCCGTTTTTCTCCCAATTTGGTAGCCGATTACACCCTTTATTTATTTAAATTTACCCTCCCCACACCAGTCCACCGCTCGTCTCCACGAGGCAAGCTAATTCTCAGAGGGCAGCGAACTCTGCTTCCTTCGAAACGGAATTTGCCCCCCCACGTTCTGGAGACACCCTTACGCGCTTCATGGCGGACCCGAGCCGGCTCACCCTCCCTCCCGCGAGCAGGGCCGGTCTGGTAGAGATGGGTTTCGAACTGCGTCCCTGACAGGCAGCGCACACCGTATTGAACCAGACAAAATACGGTGCGTTAGACCGCTACGCTATCCGCCGCCCCAGCAAAACTTTCAATTTTAAAAGCAAATTACGCTTCATGGTTGTAGTTTAACATTTACTGCATATCAGCTCTTTCCCGGGTCAGTAGAGCCAGGCTTTACTTGGATGCAGTATGAAAGATAAGGTGTTTATTTCCATTCTTATGACTCAGTATTCATCTCTGGACGGACTAAAAATAAGAGGCCATAAAAACGTCTCAGGAGAGCTTTGGTCTGCTTTCGTAAAGACCTAGACAAGAAGCCATCACTCAACTTTGAATCTAGTCTCACAAGGTAATGCTGAGGTGTACACTATTGTCTATTGCAGGGGTGGGCAATCTTACCCTGTGTGGCCATCTTTTGTTCCAGCCAAGCAACTCACCTGATTTGAATCAGCTAGTCTTCAATCAGGGCTTTGATTAGTGGAATCAATCACTGTTCAGTTGGAACAAAAGCCTGCACCCACACCGCCCATTGTCCCACCCCTGGTCTATGATTTATATATTTCATCATACATAGGTTGTATTTAAGTGTGAAACAGTCAGTGATTTTGAATATGTGTATCTTGTTTATCTTCAGGCCTGGTTCAGTGAGGTCACGCTTTAATGTGCTGTTGGCTCTTTCCCGAGATGCTTTAACAATTCGCTGCACGCAGCACTCACTGCCTAAATCTGCTCATAAATTCTGTCACGCCTGTAATCTCCATCGTCACCAGTCGTGAAGCCCAACATCCATCCTAATTCTCACCCGCAAGACAGATTTTTTTTTTATGGAGGGGCCAAATGAGCTGATGACAGGACACGAGTAGAGACCTTTTGGAACGTTCCATAGAGGCATTCACCCTTTATTCTCCATACGGTTATGTGCCATTCAATTTAAACACTGGCTGAAGTGAAGCTCTGGTGTGCAGAGCCTGCATATTTCAATATTACAGTTCTGAGAGACAAGGGACCAGGCCTGCACTGTATTGTATATAGATATATAGATCATATGTACCTTTCATTAAACACAAATCACATTTTCATAATTGCATGGCTCAAGCTTTCCTTTAAAGAAAGGTACCCAGAAGGATTCTTAAAAAAAAAAAAAAAATGTGTTTCAGATTTTTTCCCCCAGTGTTTCTCCCAGTATGGTAGTCAATTACACCCTCTATTTATTTCAATTTACCCTCCCTGCACGAGTCTGCTGCTTGTTTCTACGAGGCAAGCTAATTCTCAGAGGGCAGCGAACTCTGCTTCCTTCGAGACGGAATTCGCCCCCACCCACGTTCTGGAGACTCGAGACTGCTCACCCTGCCCCTGGGGCGGACAGCCAAACGCCGCCCCCGATCATGGCTGACGACCAGGGCCAATCTGGTAGAGACGTGGGTTTTGAACCACGTCCCTGACAGGCAGCGCACACCGTATCGGACCAGCCAAGATAGACCGCTACGCTAACCGCCGCCCTCCAGAAGGATTCTGAGAGGAAATGAAACTCGGGGAAAGTGGTCGGACTTGCAGAGCGCTGGAGAATCGGTGTCCTAGCGGCTGACTGACTGACTGCGCTGTGAGACTCCACCACTCTTCAGAGCGGTGAGTGGGGAATGGTTACCGGAATCATTTCTAAATCCGCTTGAGAGTTTGACCAACTTCATTCCAGGCTTCTGAGGGGAGAAGCTGTCATCGGCCGGGGAGGCTGTTTGCCCTGAATGTGCCACCGCGGTATCTCTCCACGCCGGAGATTGATTGGCCCTGCGTTCTCTCTCTGTGTTTTACGAACCTCAGAGCAAACACGCGCACCTCTCGGAGCTGTGATAACCTTGCGGGGTTGGCCGATAGGGCTCTGTGGGAACAGCGGCACCCCGGTGCTGAGTGAGAGTTTTATGTCTTTACGAGGGCAGATCGGTAATCGCTGTGGAATTTCTGTCTGTTTTGGATTGTCTCCTGGGCAAGTTCACCCTGACAGAGAACTCTTCTTCCTTGCGGCCATCCAGCTTCAGAACACTGCTCCCGTGGGCAAGAAATGGTCCTTTGTCACCTCAGCCACTGAGATGCCTCTTCCTCAGAGGGTAGATAGGAGGGCCTTGCTGCTGTTTTCCATGTTGTGAATACCAGTGGGTGGTTCCTCCTGCCAGAAGGTGGTGCTGCAGGGAATCAAGTGTTCGTATGTACAGGGACAAACACTCCATAGAAAAGTCTGTCGATACCATGATCGCTTTCTATCTGACATAGACTTGGATTCAATCAGCATTTGATCCTGATCCTGATCAAATGTACATCTTTTTTTTTCTTCGCAAACACAATTTGGCAAGTTCAGCAGTCACTAAAAAAGTTGCCAAACTGTGTTTGTGAAGAGAAAAAAAAGCCATTTACGTTGGCAGTCAATCGTGAGTCAAAGTTAAGGACAAATATCGATTGAATCCAGGCCATAGTGTTTGTTCATATCTTGGGGTTGAGAACCCAGAGGAGGGTAATTAAGGCAGAGTAGCGGCATTAGTCAGAGATGGTGTTTGAGGTCACCCCCAGATAACTGCACTGCTTACCCTGGCTCTTCTGTATCTCTCCGGTTAGCTCTGCATTAATACAGCTAGTAAATTTAATTCTGAGTGACTCAGTGAAGTGCTAATAGCAGAAGTCCAATGGTCACATCCTGTCTGAGGCCACGCTGTCCTTATGCAGTGAATAAAGTTATTCAGAGCTAATCCGCTCATATTGCACTTCCTTATCCCCACTGGGACCACATATACTGAAAATGTATGCATTCACTACTGTAAGTCGCTTTGGATAAAAGCGTCTGCTGAATGGCATATATTATTATTATTATTATTATTATTATTATTATCAGCATTCTGATTCTGTCCTCTTGATTTCCCCTTTATGTCTCGTTTGAGGGACATTCCCAACACGCTGCGAGATGTTTCGCCTTTCTCCTATCTACGGTGGTCTTTAATTAAATGTAATGTAATTAATAATAATAAAAACTGGTCATAGTTCACTTTTCAATAACCTGCCGGCCATCTGTCCATCGGTACAGAAGGACAGAAGTCAATTCCCCTCCTTGTCTCTGCATGAACATACAGTAGCTTATGGAGTACCCTATGTACTGTAGGTTAATAAGTAGCTTCATTAAACGGGGCTTTGTGTCTGATGACCTGGGTTTACAGCTTTATTACAGCTCTATCTCAGAGGAGGGGCGTTAAAACCTTTCAGAGAAAACACAGGTACATACTGACTGTTATTTCAGAAAAGACACTGATTCAAAATGACCACGTTATTTCAGAAAAGACTGATTCAAAATGACCACGTTGTTTCAGAAAAGACACTGATTCAAAATGACCACGCTTATTTCAGAAAAGACTGATTCAAAATGACCAGGTTATTTCAGAAAAGACATGGATTCAAAATGACCACATTATTTCAGAAAAGACTGATTCAAAATGACCACGCTATTTCAGAAGACACTGATTCAAATGACCACGTTATTTCTGAAAAGACTGATTCAAAATGACCACGTTATTTCAGAAAAGACACTGATTAAAAATGACCATGTAATTTCAGAAAAGACACAATCAAAATGACCAGGTTATTTCAAAAGAGACACAATCAAAATGACCACGTTATTTCAGAAAATACACTGATTCAAAATGACCAGGTTATTTCAGAAAAGACACTGATTCAAAATGACCACGTTATTTCAGAAAAGACACTGATTCAAAATGGCCACGTTATTCCAGAAAAGACACTGATTCAAAATGGCCACGTTATTCCAGAAAAGACACTGATACACCGTGACCACGTTGTCTCGAGGAGGAAACACTGTAAAACACTTGTGATGATGAGGGTTCCTACCGACAACCAACAGCGTTTGGTGACCGATGAGCAAGAGAGAAATCTGCTGGACATTTTTTTATTTATTTAACCTTTATTTATACAGGTAATCTCATTGAGACACGGGTCTCATTCGCAAGAGAGACCTGACCTCTCACATTAACAGGACATATCTGGACATATGTGTCAAATAACAAACGTGAGGTGTTCTGCCATTGCAGTATTTTGTAGAGCAAGCCTAGGGGGGCCTCACCGGTAGTGAGGGGAGAATGAGGTACCATGACACCAAAAATGGGTGGAGCTACAATTAGCTGTCAATCACAGGCTTGTTTGAACCAATCAAAAGTTTTGCTCTTCACAACAAAATATGATGATTGGTTCAAATCAGTGAGTTACTGGGCTCCACCCATTTTTGTTGTCATGACGCCTCATTCTCCCATCACCACAGTGTGCTGCACTGATTGGAGAGGCTGTTCATCAGTTAAGGCCTCTTAAGGTTAAGTTACCTTTGCTTAAGGTAACTGTGCTGGTTATAGTCCTCATACTGAGACCGACCGGGCTCAGAACCCTGCTCCTACCAGCGCCACAGAGCTCACACGCCCTGCTGGGGTCAAGGGTCACAGGTCAGGCTCATTATTGGCTGAAAAGCGTGTTGTTGGTATAATGCATTGTGGGAAATGAAGGCAGCAACTTATGAGAAGCCCGCTGCCATGTAAACCGCTGGCCCAGACCTTTATGGTTCCATCCCCCGCCCTGCCCTGGTTTGTCCACCCCACCCCTACACTTAGAATGCCCTTTGGTCTGTTAATACCTAAGGACTATTTGTTTTTCTCTGTATCCCACCATTTTCCAGGAGTTCATCTCGAATAGGGAATACAGTCTCCCACATTGGCTCCAATGGTTTTCTGGTTTTTTTATTCCCTCTGGAAAATGCTTTATTACAACCTGTTTGTAAATGGCACAAAAATAAAGATTGATTGATTGATTGATTATGTCAGGATTTGTCAGGATTTTGTAATACTAATACTCCTACTAATATACACTCCATGGCCACTTTATTAGGTACACCTTTCTAGTGCTGGGTTTGCCCCCAGAACAGCCTGAATTCATGTTGACATGATAGCATCACGCAGTTGCTGCAGATTTGTTACTCATGTTGCGAATCTCCCGTTCCACCACATCCCAAAGGTGCTCTAGTGGGCTGAGATCTGGTGACTGTGGAGGCCATTGGAGTACTAACCCTAACCCTAACTCATTGTCATGCTCGTGGAACCAGCTTGAGATGACGTGTGCTTTGTGACATGGCGCATTATCCTGCTGGAAGTAGCCAGTAGAAGATGGGTAGACTGTGGCCATAAAGGGTCAGCAACAAGACAGGTAGGCTGTGGTATTTAAAAGATGCTCAGTTGGTATTCAGGGGCCTAATGTGTGCCAAGAAAACATTCCCCACACCATTACACCACCACCACCACCACCAGCCTGAACTGTTGACACAAGGCAGGATGGATGCATGGATTCATGTTGTTTACGCCGAATTCTGACCCTACCATCTGCATGTCACAGCCTGAGTGTGTGAGACCAGGTGACGTTTTTCCAATCTTCAACTGTCCAGTTTTGGTGAGACTGTGCCCACTGTAGCCTCACTTTCCTGCTCTTAGATGACAGGAGTGGAACCCGGTGTGGTCTTCTGCTGCTGTAGCCCATCCACTTCAAGGTTCGGCGAGTCAGAGATGCTGACACCACTGTTGTAACACGTGGTTATTTGAGTTACTGTCGCCTTCCTGTCAGCTTGAACCACTCTGGCCATTCTCCTCTGACCTCTCTCATTAACGGCATTTTCGCCCACATAACTGCCGCTCAATGGATGTTTTTTGTTTTTTGCACCATTCTCTGTAAACTCCAGAGAGTTGTGCGTGAAAATATCATGAGATCAGCAGTTTCTGAGATACTCACACCACCCCGTCTGGCACCAATAATCATTCCACGATCAAAGTCACTCAGATCACATTTCTTCAGACCACTATTTTTATATATAATGAAGATGATAATTATATGTGATAGTTGCCTCATTTTTCTGAAGATTCATCCAAAGAAATCTTCAAAAAGTTTCACATTTCCTCAAAAATCAATAAGCTCTCTGATGTTTCTTTCATTGGGTAAACATTGCAGTGCGTTGTTTACACGAGTCATTTACATCAACAAACCAACTGCTCTCTTTTAATCAGTGATATCCCTGATGTACTCACATGGCCTGGTTCTGTTCAACTGGAGCGACATTCCCCTGAAAGTTTGTTTAAATATTTGGCGTGCACAATATTCTAATGCAATAAACACCCTTTTAACCCAAATTGCTGTATCATAGATTGGGCTTAATCATGGAATTCCATATGCATAATTTATCAAAACCTTTCCAGAAATTCGACCTTTATCCAATATTTGTTATGTTCATGTATTATTTCATAGTTTTATTTATTTAGTTTTCATTTATTTTCATTGTTCATGTTTGCAGTTAAAACAATAAATATATATACTGTATATATATATATATATATTTATATATATATATACATGCTGATCTGGTTCTGTTTGTATGCTCATGCATTTCAGCGTTTGTGCAACCCTTCTTGAAAAAGCATGGAATTTAAAGTGCTCCCAAGGTTGTTCAGGCATTATACTATACAAGCATGTTTGCAATCATTGTTATTTTCAATTGGATAAGAGCAATTGACCAGTTCCTGATTGGTTCAGCGCTTGACCTTTCTGTCACACCCAGGGCTTCATTTGAACCTGTCACAGTTGATTTGTATTCAAAGTAAATGCTGAAATTAAAATTGGGCTTTTGTAACGGAAGGAAGAAGGAACTCACTCAATCAGTCAATTAATGAAAGGACCTGGCCGGTCATATGGCAGCCGGGTTCGGTTGGACCTGTTTGGCCTTGTCTTAGATCGATTTTGAATTGTTTTGAATCACAATGCCAGTGTCATGACCGTTAAAACAACGGCATATAGGCTGGCGGATAGCGTAGCGGTCTAACGCACCACACTTTGGCTGGTCCGGTGTGGTGTGGTGTGCGCTGCCTGTCAGGGACGTGGTTTGAAACCCGCGTCTCTACCAGACCGGCCCTGGCCTCAGGTCCCTGGAGGGGGGAGGGTGAGCCGGCACGAGTCCCTCGAGGAGTAGGAAAAAGGCGTCCGTGGTAGAGTTCTGTCTCAGAAGAGGTGGATAAAATCAGCCCGGAAGTAATGTCTCGCCCCGGAGGACGGGGGGCAGACTCGTGGGGGAGGGTGAATAGAAATAAATAGAGGGTATAATTGGCAACCAAATTGGGAGACAAAAAATGTGGAAAAATTAGAAATACATTTAAAAAAAACATTTTTTTTATAAGCCCAACGGCATATAATTGCCTTTGTTTCATGTACAACTAATTTAGTTTGTTTCATAAAAGTGAAGCAGGCAACGCACTTATTTACGTGGCGAGTAATGTGGCTGCAGTATTTTTTTTGCGCTTGCTCCAACATGCCATTGCGTTGTGGTTTTACAACATTCCAGGGAAGGTGTTCTTGCCAAATCACGCTGTCAGATCACCGTGGCGTGAGATGTGGCCGGACCCACATGGGACAGAGGGGGTGTTGTCATGGAGGCACATAGAGCTGCGGGGATGTTGGCGTGGGAACTATGATCACCTGTCCTGTGACAAAGCGTGTGTGACCCATCAGTGCACACACACACACGCACATACACATGCACATACAGACTCAAACAGATGTACACAAAGTTACACACACACACGCATGTTCACTCACACACTTGCTCACTTACAGACACACTCACACTCACTCACTCACACATGTGCACACATACACACACACACACACTCACTCACATGCACACGCATGCTCACTCACATGCTTGCTCGCTCACACTAACTCACTCACTCTCTCACACACACACAAACACATGCACACACACTTGCTCACTTACAGACACACTCACTCACACATGCACTCTTACACACGCACGCATACTCTTACGCACATGCACACACACTTATACACGCACACACACTTACACACGCACACACACTCACACATGCACTCTTACACACGCACATACTCTTACACACTCACGCACACACACACGCACACATGACTGTTTCCCAGCTGCGTTCCCATAGCTCCCTCCTCTCACCTGACCAGGGTGTGGTGTCCAGGGCCACAATCAGCCCCCCGATAAAAGAGCTTTTATCCCGAGATTCCTGAAAGGCCAGCAGCAGCCCTTATCTGCACGCTGACGCAAGACCGCGGCTGTGTGGCGGAAGGCCTTGTTTTTTTTCACCGCAGACGTGAGGAATAACAAGGTTTGTTGGATTTCCTGCACGGCTGATTAGATCGGGGTCCGATGGCCTGTTCCTGTGAGCTGTGAAGTCTTTCGCCTTCTCTGCCCGGGCAGGCCCGAAGCCCGTTCCCTGGAGAGGAGCACGTCCTTGTTCCCGTCTCTTATGCAGACCCAGCGCCAGCGGAGAAAAGGGAAACCATCGCAGCTCTCTGGATTCCATTCCTCTGCACTGAAGACTGGCGTAATGCTCCACACGATTACTCAAAGTAAACACTCAAATTAATCAAAGCGGTTCTGTGTGGCTCAGTAGGTAGAGCATGGTTCTGTGTGTCTCAGTAGGTAGAGTGTGGTTCTGTGTGTCTCAGTAGGTAGAGCGTGGTTCTGTGTGTCTCAGTAGGTAGAGTGTGGTTCTGTGTGTCTCAGTAGGTAGAGCATGGTTCTGTGTGGCTCAGTAGGTAGAGTGTGGTTCTGTGTGGCTCAATAGGTAGAGTGTGGTTCTGTGTGGCTCAGTAGGTAGAGCGTGGTTCTGTGTGGCTCAGTAGGTAGAGTGTGGTTCTGTGTGGCTCAGTAGGTAGAGCGTGGTTCTGTGTGGCTCAGTAGGTAGAGCATGGTTCTGTGTGGCTCAGTATGTAGAGCGTGGTTCTGTGTGGCTCAGTAGGTAGAGCGTGGTTCTGTGTGGCTCAGTAGGTAGAGCGTGGTTCTGTGTGTCTCAGTAGGTAGAGCGTGGTTCTGTGTGGCTCAGTAGGTAGAGCGTGGCGTTGGCAACGCTTAGGTTGTGGGTTCAATTCCCATTGGGGACCACATATACTGGAAAATGTATGCATTCACTACTGTAAGTCGCTTTGGATAAAAGCATCTGCTAAATGGCGTATATTATATGATATTATATTAACACTGCGTGTGACATGGCAGCCCGTGGCGCAGGGGCGACGCAGCGCGGGCGCATTAAGAACGAGATTGGCGGCGGTGTTTTCCTCGATTCGATTTGTGATGGTCCAAATGATTAGACTCAAAGTTACGCTTCCGAGGAAATCGGAGCCAGACGCACCGATAAAAGCGGGTTCCTGTATTTCCTGCCCCTGTCAGATCGCCACGCCAACGCTGAACGCCGCTCGGTGCATTTCTGAAACACGCTCAAGACCGAGGCCCGGCCCGGAAAAGCTACAGCACTTGTCATCGGCCTCTCTAAAGCCTTTGATGTGCATCGATTTAATGGACGCGCTCTTTTATGTGTTGAAACTGGTTGCATAAGGCTTTTTCACCATTTTCATCATCATCCTCTTCATCGTCCTCTCCATCATCAGCTGCTGAATCTCTGATGCACTGTGATGTGCTTCCTACAGGACTGTGAGAGATGTCTCGGCACACTTGACTTGTGCCGTGGATGTATTTAAACTTTAAAAGCTCTGCCATTTTAATTCTTTAATTATTGAGGGGCCTGCCCCGAGATATGTGCGGTCTTCCCGACCTGTAGAATCGATGTGGCGCCCTGTGTTCTCTAGCATTTAGCCACTGCACACCCCAGCAGGGCTTCGCATAACGTGGTGTGCCCCATGGAAGTGTTTTACTGGGAGGGGGGCGGGTATGACTCTGAACTTTTAGGGAACATCACTCAGTTATCACACAGTGCCCCACACACCCCTCCACTCTTGAGACGTGACCCTCCGCACCGCCGTTTTTACTCTGCTGGAATGTTCCGGAAACATTGTTCCGGTAAACAAAGTTTAACGCCGGGTTGGTCAGCCCTGGTCCCGTCGGCAGACACCGTTACCCGCCTCCCCAAAGAGCTTCCGTCCCCCTGCTCTGAGCGTGTTAACGGTCAGGACAGCTGAAAACCCGGATGGACGGCAGCCCTCCTGAAAATTGGGCAGCAGTGCGATGTCATGATTTAGAAACCGGGCTTGTAAATCTGAGGTTGCTGATTCCCGATTCCCAGGTGGGGCACTGCCATTGTACCCTTGGGTAAGGTACTTAACCTAAATTGATTTGGTAAATATGAAGCTGTATAAATGTGGATAGTGTGTAGAGTATGTACAGTGTTGTTTTTGTTATTTACAATTGTGATGACAAAATGATAATAATAGTAACAGTAGATAAATAAATTGATTGATTCATGGATAACTTTATTGTCCACCAGGCAATTATTTTTGTATATCATTAAAAGCACACTGGCTTACAAATTTGTAACCTTGGGACTTGCGATCATTCCTTTACTAGATAATGTGATGATTGATTGTTGATAATGATCGAAACGAATAATAATTATGATAGAGCGCTTTATGGTAAAGAGGGGGAAGCTCACCTCAGCCACCATCAATGTGTAGCACCAACCTGGGTGATGCACGGCGGCCATTTTGTGCCAAATGACTCACCACACAGCTGAGGTGGTGAGGGAGGCCAGTTAAACGAAGGGATGATTAAGTAGCCAGCTTGGACATTTTACCAGGAACCCCCCCTCACTCTTTCCAGTAAGTGCCACTTGATCTTTATGGACCACAGTGAGTCAGGACCTCAGTTTAACACCTCATATGAAAGACAGGGCCTCCTACAGCACAGTGTCCCTATCAGTTCACTGGGGATGGGGGGGTTTGGTCCAGAGGGACGACTGCCTCTCCTACTGGCCCAACAGCACCACTTCCAGCAGCAAATGAGTTTTCCCAGGAGGTGTCCGATCCAAGCCCACGCCTGCTTAACTTCAGCCAGTCGACAGGCCCGGGGCACGTGGCGGTCAGGCCGCTGTGATGAACGAAACCTTTGTCCCGAGCAGTATCGCTTACACAGGGAGCGCGTCCTATCTTCGAGCGCGTTACGGCTTCCATTTATAACTCCTGGTTTATGTAAACGTGCGATGCTGCAGACTTTAACCCATCCGCGGTGCTGTGCGTTTGACTTCTGTTTATAACTGAGCGGAACGGTGTGAGCCCGCAGTACAAAACACACTCAATCCTGACTCACACACTGTGTTGATATACCCAGGATTGAGGATCTCTCTCTCCCTGCTAAACCAATCCCCCTTATTGAGATGTTTACGCCAGTTTGGCTTTAGACCCTTCTAATACATAATATTGCACGATAATGCTTTACTGGCAGTTTAAATTGATACAGGACAAGGTGAGATAACCGTGCTGTGTAGAATATTTATTTATTTGTCTGTTTGTTTGTCAGGGACATTGTTACAAAATGTTTTTAAAAAAACAAGCGACAGATGCACTGCAAGTGTTTATAGCCAAAGGCTCATTTCCAACACCTGACCCCAATAAAGTACAGGGGGAAAAAGTATGTATCAAAGAAATACAAACAAACAGAGCAAAATACACATGCACAAACACATCGGGGAAAAGTACATCCAGTTTATACAACAAAATATTAATTATGAAAAACACAAGCAACTGTAAATTACATAAGGAGTAACCGTAGATATTTATCAAAGATGGTACATGTGATATGTATTTATATGTCATGAATATTTCATAGATATTTATGGCCGCCTTTCCCCAAAATGAGTTCTATTACTCCTGACAAGATGGGTAGGATGGCATGCTCTGCTGTTCTTTCTGTGGGGGACATTCTGCATGTGACACCCCCCTTAAATGGTGATGTTTTTCAGTCATTTCGAATGAGGCTGCGTGTTAATGTATTTGTCCAAGTTTCCGTCCGTTGGTGTGGTCCGAATAATGATGTTTGTGAGCCGGGTGAATGTCCTCTGGATTTATCCACAGCTCAGAGGAGAACCTTTGTTGGATTACCACTTTTAATGCGAAGACGCGTCTGTGACGCAAATCATTTTTATGTCTTTAATTCGCATCAGACCTCCGTCTATAACCAGGCTTGTTTATGACCTGGCGCTGTAACGTTGACTTTGTTCACGTAATGGATGATTGTTTGCGGCCCGTCGCGTGGGGACACTGCGGCGGCCTGTCTCTGCTCTGCTCTGCATCAACAGCTGCAGGAAGCGCTCATCAGCGTCGGCCTCCCTGAAGCCCATTACGTTCGCAGAAGAAGTCGAAGTTGATGATTTCAGTCGTCGCGAGGAGAAGGCTTTCGGCTTGGACGTCAACACAATAGCCGTGCGTAAGACATGTGCACGTTAATGCGAGCGGGCGACGAAGGCTGTTGAGCTGCGCCTGAGTGACGGCTTGAGTTTCACTTCCATTTCCATGGCGATCGTGTAAATATTTTCGCTCTGAGGTCAAGGCCAGTGTTTTCGAAAGTTTGCCGTACATGTGTGGAAATTGAAAAGATGTGTAAACAAGGCAGAATAGTTTCAGCGGGCGGGTGAGAGAGAGAGAGAGTGGTGTTTGAGATGTGCTCATTGGAGGTGCCCAATGGAGGTGGACTGTGACCTACTGTGTGTGCTGGGCTTCAGAGTAATGTGGGAGCTTCATTGTAAAGTGTTCTAGATATAAAACAAAGACGTGCCAACGCGTGTCCAGAGGTCTGACACTTGTGTTTGTACTGGGAGCCATAACAACAACTTGACTTGACTCCCACTCTTAGTGTTGGCAACTGGGACAAGCATTTTTACCTGGAAGGATCTGCAGCTTACAAATACAAATACAAGTGAAGTACAGAATTAAGCAAATTACATGAGTGTTTAATTTGATTGTTAATGTGGCAGGCAGGCAGTGTGGTATAATGGTTAGGGAACTGGGCTTGTAACGTTAAGGTTGCTGGTTCAATCCCCAGGTGGGACACTGCTGTTGTACCCTTGGGCTAAAGGTACTTAACCTGAATTGCTTCAGTTAATATCCAGCTGTATAAATGGATTGTAAAGAAATGTAAACTGTAAGTCACTCTGGATAAGAGTGTCTGCTAAATGCCTGTAATGTAATGTGAGATTGTGTGTGTGTGTGTGTGTGTGCGTGCGTGCGTGCGTGCGTGCGTGCGTGCGTGCGTGCGTGCGTGCGTGCGTGCGTGCGTGCGTGGGGGCTGGGAGGTCTAGTCGAGTCAGGCACAGAATTGCCAGTTCCAACATTTACACCTGGCATCTTTTTGTGATCTACCCAACACTGCTGGATCATATGGAGGGCAGTTGCCTTTGCCAAGGAGATCCCCTCACACACAGTGCACCGCTGACAATCTGGCCCAGTCGTTGCAGGTACACGTGCTGTCTTGAATCCCATGACAGACTATGTAAGGAGGAAGTGACAGTGCTGTATGTGGTGTAGGGTGTGAGGTGCCCACCGTGTTCAGAGGTGCAGTGCAGTGGTGTGAGAATAGGTTTGTATGAAACTGTCTATGGTGATAGATTGGACACACTTTTTACACTCACACACACATAGACACTCTCTCTCTCTCTCTCTCTCTCTCTCTCTCTCTCTCTCTCTCTCTCTCTCTCTCTCTCTCTCTCTCTCTCTCTCTCGCTCTGTCATGCATACATACACACAGTCTTCACACACACACACACACACACACAAACACATATATATATAAACGTACACACACATTTAAACATATGCACATTTTTGCCAAATGTGTTCAACAGTTTGACATTAACAAAATAATAATGCGCCATAACTAAAGAAAACTTGAGGCTTTCTGAAATGCCTTTTCTGAGGCTTCAATTCAGTGAAGTACAGACGTCCTTATAGCTGGATGGAATCTGGGGCGTGTGAGAGAGACTGTATCGCGGTGTGTGTCTCTTTTCACACAAAGGTAGCACTTCGAGATATAAGTAAGA
>JAINUG010000137.1:1775000-1922500 GCA_029706075.1 Aldrovandia affinis | reverse complement strand
GAAATCAAAATTAAGTCTAAAACTCTCCATAAGTTAATGAATAAAGGAATATACTCGCAAGCCTGCACTATGAACAGTGCTCAGAGCCTTTAGGTGTAATGTTGCATCCTGAATGATGAGCTGTGTAACCATTAAGGTGTGGCTTTGTGTTTGAGTGTTGTGTATAATTCCACCTGTAACTACTCAACTTTTTTCTGTGAACTCAACTACTGTGTTCCAAAACACTGAAGCCTTTTGGGATGTAACGTCCCCCCTCTCCTCCTGGTATGTGTGCATTAAATAAGTATCTCCTCTCTAAAACCCTTACATTATTCATCTGAGAAAGTGTCGCAGCCAGCAGTTATTTTCTCTTTAAGATCATCGTATGCCATATTTATTCTTCGTTCCTTTGCTGTTTTATGTTTTTTTCTTCTGGAATCTGTGATCTAAAGATGAGTGTTTCTGCTGGGTAGCAGCACTGACGAGTCTAGATGAGACGATGTTGTCGGGCAACAGCACTGAGTGAGAATGCTGGGCGGGCGATGTTGCCGGGCAACAGCAGCACTGAAGATGCTGGGCGAGACGATGTTGCCAGGCAACAGCACTGAAGATGCTGGGCGAGACGATGTTGCTGGGCAACAGCACTGAAGATGCTGGATGAGACGATGTTGCTGGGCAACAGCACTGAAGATGCTGGATGAGACAATGTTGCTGGGCAACAGCACTGAAGATGCTGGATGAGACAATGTTGCTGGGCAACAGCACTGAAGATGCTGGATGAGACGATGTTGCTGGGCAACAGCACTGAGGATGCTGGATGAGACAATGTTGCTGGGCAACAGCACTGAAGATGCTGGGCGAGACGATGTTGCTGGGCAACAGCACTGAGGATGCTGGACGAGACGATGTTGCTGGCCATCAACACGGAGCATGCTGAGAAAGAGGATATTGCCGAAAGCGATAAGGAAGCGAGCTGCTCTGCCAGCCTGTTCCTTTAGTGCAGGGGTGGGCAATCTTACCCTGTGTGGGCCGGTGTGGGTGCAGGCTTTTGTTCCAGCCGAGCAGTAGCTCACCTGATTTGATTAATCAGCTAATCAAAGTCTTCAATCAGGGCTTTGATTAGTGGAATCAGGTGTGTCACTGTTCAGTTGGAACAAAAGCCTGCACCCACACCGGCCCACCCAGGGTAAGATTGCCCACCCCTGCTTTAGTAGTACTCTTAGGGGAATATGCCTAAAGATGATTGGGTGTTCACCTTGCCCTTGTCTTTTAAGATGTCGGCCATATTGGGCTCCATGCATTTTCTGGGACAGTGAGGATTTTGAGAATGAACCCCATGAAAGTGTCTAACTGAACACACACAAGACCACTTTATACACACTCTTACTCTTAGGCTTATCCACCTGCAGTACCGCTCTCGCTGTGATGTATCAACCCACAGAGTCACTTACGTCTTACCGTTGGTAAGCCCTTCTCTCTCCCTCTCCCTCTCCCTCTCCCTCTTTCTCTCTCTCCTGTACATCTCTCTACCACTGTTTATATAACTTTATATAACTATGAGGCTTAAAAGCACACTCCATTTAGCACGGAAATGACTGATTGCTTTTGAGAAGAAGTCATATTTAGCAGGTAGTAAAATATTTACCAGCTGTTTGCCAGCAGTATAAACAGGGCCCTTGAAATATGGAGCCCTGCTAAGGTGGGATTAGTGTGCGCGCCGGGCCTCCTGACCAGTTCTCCCCATCACACCCGCCTCCGATGGCGTTTGGATTCACACGTTTGTTTATGAACAAAAGAGCAGAACATATCGATATAATTTATCTGTCACGACGAGCTCTCTATACAACGATCACAAAGCTTTAGACTCCACTGTTAAAGCACACACACATATAGTGCCATTTTGTCAATGTCATGTGTACGAGTGTGTAATTGAGAGTGAGATTATGTGTGTGTGTTTGCAAGTGTGTGTGTATGTGTACGCATATGGGTATATGTGTTTTGGTGTGTATGCAAGCGTGTGTCTTTTTAGTGAGAGTGCGCTCATGTATATGTGTGATTACATGTGTGTGACCTTGTTTGTCAGTGTATCAGGACTGTGCGTGTGTGTGCGTAATTCTGTGCATGTTTTTGTGTGTGTACGTGTACTGTGGGTGATTGTTATTGATTGTATGTGTGTGCCTGTGTGAATCCCTATGTGTGCATGTGTGAATAATTGTCTGTATTTGTCCTTGTGCATGTGTGCTGTGTGTATGTATGAGTGATTGTGTGGGTGCTTATGTGAGTGTGTGTGTGTGTCTATGTGCATGTGTGCTGTGTGTATGTATGAGTGATTGTGTGTGTGCCTGTGTGTAATTGTGTGCGTGTTTGTCTATGTGGATGTGTGCTGTCTGCTTGAGTGATTGTGTGTGTGTATGTGAGCATACGTGTGTGTGTTTGTCTATGTGTGTGTGTGCTGTGCTTGTCTGCGAGTGCAAAATGTGTCGTGGAATTGGGGAGACTTTTGCAACCAATGAAACATTGATGACTGCTTCCATCAGCAGCCGCGCACGCACCATCACAGTAAGTTCTACCAGATGAATATTTAAATTACTTCTCCCCTGCCAGAGAGAAAAAAAACGGTTCATTCAAAGGCTTTTTTTATTTTATCCACCTTGATGGTGTTCTCAGAAACATTCCCTCATGCAGATGAGCTCTGGAGCGGAAACACACGGTGGAACAGATGAATAATGGAATACCTACGATAATGAGCGCCGCTTGGTGACAAAATCTTCATTCACAATAGATGGGTTTTTTCAGATTTTTTCCCCCATGTTGTCCCCCCAATTTGGTGGAAAATTGTACCCTCTATTGATTCAATTACCCTCCCCCACGAACCCGCCGCCTGCAACTACGGGACCGGCCACAACCCTGGGGCCGATAGTGATGAGGGCGAGGGAACCACCTCCTTCGAGACGGACCCCGCCGAGCCGTCGACCGTGAATCCGATACACACAGGAAAGCTTTCTGTACCTGCGGCGAGCTCGTGCTGGCTTCCTCCCCTCCGTGGGGAGGACATCGAATCCGACCCCGTTCACAGTGGGGCAACCTGCCCTCCGGGTGAGCCATGCGGGGGCCCCCTCACAATAGATGGGGGCTTTTTCTTTACTCCCCAGTTGTGGTAGTTGTATTTATGAATATGTTTTGTGAGGAATGGAATTGATGTCAAACTAAAAATGTTGGCACACGTTCAAAGGTCAAAGGTGCGCTGCCTGTTTTATATTACCGCTAAGCCGAGGTGTGGAACTGAACTGAGTCTCACAAATTCTCACTTTTGAAAAGATCACTTTTTTGGTGAAACCTTCTTTCATCTGCTGAAATTCAAAATCTTAACACAACCAGCAGCAGGGATTTCCAGCCAACCACCTGCTCACAATTAGTGACACTTCACCTGTAATACCTGTGATTCTGTGTGGCTCAGCAGGTAGAGAGTGGCGCTTAGGTTGTGGGTTCGATTCCCGTTGGGACAACATATACTGAAAAATATGCATTCATTACTGTAAGTCGCTTTGGATAAAAGTGTCTGCTAAATGGCATATATATTATATATATCATTAGAGCAGCAGTGCTTTTAGGAAAATGTCAGGGCCTTATTTTTGTTCACTTCTGTGTGTGGAAAATATCCACTGCACTGAGGAGTATTTTGACGTTCCAGTATTGATTGCACGGCACTAAACACCTTTGAAAATTCAGTATTGGTTCATTAAGTGTCTGGTTTTCTGCAGTCCCTGTCTAACTATAGCACGATAATGGGTTTGAGTCCTGTGTGGGGATGTGTGTCAAACCAGGAACGTGACGTGAACCAGTTCAGTAAAAATATCCAGCTGCATAGTATGGTAGTGTGTGAAATGTTCTGTATACACAGTTCGTCCGTCCGGATGAGGGGGTCTTCACCTCAATGATGTAGTGTTCTAAAAACAGAAGGAATGCATTTTGGGTGCTGAATCCCTATTGGCTGTTGCACACCAGTAATAAACAGATGTTCTCTCTGTGGCAGACTCAAGTGGTCTATGCCTCAGATTTTACTCATAAACTTAAGGGCAGTAAACTGTAATGGCGTATTGGATAATTGCATATTATGTATTGCGTAGCACAACACATTTGAAGTGGTTTTCCTAATTAGTTTTTTTAATATATATATTTATAGAAATATATCTGTTTATGCAGAGCTCGTTAGTAGGGTTCAGAAAGGAGGAGTGTGATGAGGAAAGGGAACGTGACTTTAGAGAGATCTCCAGTGGAAAATCCAGCCGAGTGGTAAGAGAGTGGTAAAAAGAAGAGACCTGAATAGATGGGGGATTCATTTAAAGAGAACACATTTCCAGTAGAATTAAAGAATATGGGCATAGTCTTAAATTGAGAATGTTACACCAGTCCTCATCTTGTGCAGTTATCAGAAGCCCAACAGTACCAAAACCAAAATTAAAAGGGCTGCTTATATTTACAGATCCCTGGGATTCCTGCAACAGAAAAGAGGCTTTTTCCCCCAGTGCATCAGTGTGCCATTGGCCTTAGCCACATTCTGGAATGGGTTCACTCTGTGGATGTGTGTGAAATCGACCGAATTTAAATTGTACTACATCATTTATGTGCTTAGCAGATGTCATTAACAAGGACAACCTACATAATTTACATATTACATGCTATGCGTTAATCCAGCTGGATTCTCTGCAGCAGATCGGGTTAAGTACGTTTCTTTGGGGTGTGTGACTATGCACCAACTCTGAATTAAAACCTGCAACCTCTTTTGCCCACAAAGGCAGCACATTGGTGTTAGTGTCCGTTATCTACATTGTCAGGGACTTTACGCACCACCATATGACAAATATTTCATGATGTAAAAAAATAAAACTCAATTAAACAATTGCAAGTGTTCTATCAGATTGTGCTTGAAGGTTGTGTGGTTGAATCAGAACTATTAATACAAATATATAAATACATAAATTTGAAAATAAGATTTTTAAAAATGAATACAAATATATGCACAAGATGATACAAGCACTTCTTTAGCACATGGACAGAAAAAAAAAAACCAATTTATTCGAGAATGAGACTCCATCCAGTCCCCCAGACACGTGCCTGTATTCGCCACAAAACAAGACAAATAAAATGTTAAAGACGTTAAAACATGTGCGCCTTTAAAATTGTTGCTTAGATTGCATAGTCTACATTTAACATTGAACATTTTAGATATTTCAGCATACACTCTTATCCAGAGCGACTTACACAGTTTACATTTCTTTACATACAATCCATTTAGGCAGGCAGTGTGGTATAATGGTTAGGGAACTGGGCTTGTAACGTTAAGGTTGCAGGTTCAATCCCCAGGTTTAGACACTGCCGTTGTTTTCCTTGAGCTAAATCCATTTAACCTGAATTTACTTCCAGTTAATATCCAGCTGTATAAATGGATTGTCAAGAAATGTAAAACTGTAAGTCGCTCTGGATAAGAGCGTCTGCTAAATGCCTGTAATGTAATGTAATTTATACAGCTCGATATTTTACTGAAGTAATTCTGGGTACGTACTGGTTAACTACCTTGCTCCAGTCTACTTATTTAGGCAGTACAGCAACAAAACAAAAAAGGCAAGCGTTCTTCGAATGTGCAATATTCGAATGTCGCCGCGTGCCACTGGGACCTGTGTGGTTGTGTTGCGCGGCGGTGACGCGGCTGCGCTGTGTGGCGGCGTCACCGTGAAGCACGTGCCTGCGCGGACCCCGTCCGGCGAGCAGGTTACAGCAACTGTGCAGCCGCCGGTGTCACTTCTGATGGCTACAAATAAACACAGTCGTCATCCCGTCCCCCCCTCACCCCCATATTTTATTCGTCGTCATGTTCAACGGCAATCGAGGTCCGCAGCATTTGTTTATAGTTCTGCTTCGTGAGCAACGCGGGACCTCGGGGGCTATTTCATCCTATTTAAAAAATAAATAATATACGCCATTTAGCAGACGCTTTTATCCAAAGCGACTTACAGTAGTGAATGCATACATTTTCAGTGTATGTGGCCCCAGTGGGGATTGAACCCACAACCTAAGCGTTGCCAACGCTGTGCTCTACCAACTGAGCCACAGAGAACCACAATAAAAATAGAGGAAGAACCCCCCCCACCCCTCCCAAAAAAAAACAACAACAAAAAACTATACTCGGACAGCACGCGGCTATGTTTGCAAGCGATCGAGAATGGCGCTCGTATATTTTCAAGAAAAAAACCGTGTTTGGATGGATAGGGGAAAAGTGAATGGCGAGAGGGTGGGGGTTTAAGACCGAAAATACGCTGGGGCACGGAGCAGGACAAAGGAGGAACGCGAGCGCGTGTGTCGGTGGTGTGCGGAACAGCGATGGCCTAGATCTGTGAGACGTCAGGAGTTGGGCTGTCATTCTGGTTCACCGGATTCTACTTCGGAGATTTATTTCGTGAACGTTGTGTGAACGCAGGAGCGCCAGCGGGGGTAATGCGATTTGACTTTCGCGACAATGCAACAACGGAACGTACGTTTCTTTAAAAGTTTATCATCCATTTACGATTTTCGAATTCATCCGTTTTTTTAAAAGAACAAAACAAAAGTATGTTTTGAGGCATGGGGCATTTTGTGTGTGTCCCCCTCTGACGGTGTTTATCCTGACCAGTGACTGAAATAATGTCTTTGTAACCCGACGGAAAGAGAAGTATAGACTTTTTCGTGCACACGCTACAATGTTAACTCTTTGAATGATGGCGATGACCGCGGAATCTGGCGGCAGCGGCGGTGCATCGCGCAGAAGAGACGACAAAACCCGCGGCGGCGCTTCAGATCGCAACGGCAGCGTGAGGACGTGCGTCGCGTCTCCGTATCGGGACCCGGACTGCGGAGCGCTGGCGAGGCTGACGGCCACCAGAATCCGGAGCTCCGAGACCCTCTCGTCCGCGGTGCTCGTGGGCTCGCTTTCGGTGTTTCTCGCTCTGCTGGTGGTTAAATGTGTGAACTGGGAATTTGAGCGCACCAGCAGCAGCAGCAGCAGCAGCAGCAGCAGAGATAACAGGCAACCCGGGTCTCCTGTCTATCTCGCGTCCAGCTGCACGGGGGGGGAGCTACTGCTCACTTGGTGGCATCTGGTCTCCACGCTCTTCGCCCTCCTCTGCGCCTTCGTGTGGGTCGGCGCGCGCCTGATCCGCCGCGGAGTGCCGCCCGAGACCGTCCTCTTCCTGCTGACCGCGTGCCACCTGGGCGAAGCGGCCGCGCAGTCGCTCATCGTGCACGGCGCGGCAGCGTCGGCGTCGGAGCAGGGGGAGCAGGAGGAGGAGCAGCGGCAGCAGCAGCGGCAGCTGCTCTCTTTCACGGCGACCGCGGTGGTGCTCGCGTGCCTCGCGAGCGGCGCGCTGATGGTGCTGAGGCTCGCGCACGGCGTCTCCGTCGTGGTGTTCGTGAGCGTGGTGCGCACGGTGTCGATCATCTCGCTGAGCAAAGTGCGCGCCAGCTGGAGGCCGTACCTGGCGTACGCGGTCGGGGTTCTGGGCGTCCTGCTGGCGAGGTATGCGGACAAGCTGCTGCCACTGCCACCACCGCCGCCGAACCGAGGAGGGCTACACGGCGAGGGGGAGGAGGAGGAGGGCTGTGCCTCCGTAGTGACCGCGGCGAAGGAAGACGTCCCGGTGTTTAAGAGGCGAAGGAGGTCCAGCTCGGTCATGTCCTCGGACATGGCGCACAGTCAACCGGGCAGCAAGTCCCGTCGGCGAACCTCGCTGCCCTGCATTCAGAGAGACCAGGTGGGTTTATTTATTTTAGTCCTCCCGTTTGCGATTTAGCGATGTCCGACTCTTTTGAGGTTTGTCTTGACATCTTTGGGATTTCACAGGGTTTGGGAATTTGGGATTTGGGGGCAGAACGAACGGCCCCAGCAACTAAGTGTGGATGTGCCCGCGCGAGCTTTTCCATTCCTGATTCCCCGTTCGGTTACGGAGCTGTTAGTCTGGCGTAATTCGAATGTGGCGTGCAGTGTAATTTATCGGGTTGTACGGTAAAGCGCTGGATGTTTACGCGCGGATTATTTAATCGATTTAAAGAATAGATTTAACACTGTAGCCTAGCCTGTGCACATATTTGGGAACACGGAGTCCTGACAGATTTTCTGCGCTTTAAAACGCGCATATTCTTTTAATGTCTTTAATGTGAACCTTACTGAATTGTATTATTGGATTAATTCCCCTTTTTGGGGTAAACGGTTCACCTCTGCTTTTTGTTTTGTGTCTCAAAATGTGCCTACAGCGGTGCATCTTTCTTTATGTTGTGGTTTGTTGACGTGCTTAGTGGCTCTTTACTTCCCCACGTACAAAAGTAGGCTACAATCCTGTGCATACGATGCTCCGGACGTGTTCGTTTAAAAGGTGCATGCCATTCAACCATTAGCGTTTGAAAGACAGGGTCCCCCTGTGAGTCAGAGATGGTGACGTACGTCCCCGTCACCTCTTAAAGGTAGCGCGTTCAGGTACGGGCACAGCACAGGCGCAGGTATAGGTTGCGCAAGTCGAGGAATGTCTCTGTTTGCCAACAATTTCGGCGAATTGATCGAGGTCGTGAATTAAAAATGTCGACATCGCAGTGATTAAAATGTGTCGTTTTTGCCTCGTATTTCAGAAGAGTTGAGTCAGTTGCAGCAGAATGATACTTTGTTCGCATTACCGTGTCAGCGTAGGCCACTCTCTTTATATTTAAACGCATTATGAATATTTGTATTATTATTATTACTACTATTTGTACTCCCAGGTCGTGAGTCTATACATGAGAAATACCCAATTTTCAGTGTTTTCAGCGCGTGACCAGAGGGTATGCTTTCTGTTCTTGACCTCGTGCATTCTGAAAGCGAAGAGAATTCAGTTTTTTTCTTTCTCCCCATCAAATGTGAAGGACGAACGAGCGATTACATTTAAAACAGTTACATAACCTTAATGATATTCACCTTGAACTATGGATTTCGCTTTGTGACGGGGTGCGTGGACTTTATTCCTTCATTTGCGCTGCATTATTCCCAGTTTAGTTCATTGTGCACAGTGTTTTTTTAAATTTCTAAACATGTAGGGTATCGCTTGATTTTCCACCTAAGATATGTAAAGTATAGACTACTCTTACTTCTCAGGGCTTGTGAAATAGGCTGCTATTGAAAGGCTTCGGTCATTGACCATTCGCACACCTTATGTATCGTTATCGTTTGTATTTGTCTAGGTATGGGACGACTTCTTGGACAGGCTACTTTCATTTGCTTTCCTTTTCCTGCGGAGTTTTTACCATCCTGCGAAGCGTAGTAGCTGGCATGCGTACACGCGATATCGCTCTGTAGTTCTGTCCAGTGTACACGGAAGCACAGCTACACTTATTCAATCAGTGCGCAGGATGACATTGGTCACAAATTTACTGGTAAATCCACGAAAGCGGATTTATTGCTCCCCCTTGCGACAGCATTCAACAGAGAACAGATATTTTTTCTACCGGATCAAAGCTTTCATTGTCCCTAATTCACTTAGGGTTGGTTCGCAGTGTCCACTTGGACACCTATGTTTTTATGTCACTGTCTTACATTGAGCATGCGTGAGAAGATAAACTGTTTGCCGTATAAACTGTCCGATTTATACCAAATCCCTGTGCAGAGACCCGTTAAATACGCAAACGTTGGCTTAGGTGAACGTCTGTAAGGCTGTTAAATTAAGTGTGTTCTGAAATCCTATGAAACGTTATGATAATATCAGGCAACGATGGAAATACGACTCAGTACGACCCATTCTCCTATAAAGGGTATACAAATATTTGTATGAAACACGTGTGAGAAAGGCCACAGACGGAGGTCACCCAACATTTTGAATATCGACAATCTGTCAGAATGTATTTTAACATACAGTAGGCTGCTGTGAACGAGAACGATGCAAACTCGCAATCATGCATATTGCCTTGGGCCATGTTATGCTCCTTACATCTGAAGTGATCCGGTGCAGCTGAGATCATCGGCCGTCTGGTTGGGCTCAGCTGCATCTGCCTATCATTCTTCCGAACGTGCGCCCTCTACTGACAGAAATGTAGAATTACAGGCTCTGGGAGGACGCGTCGAACCCATTCATAAATTTGTAACTTTACACGTTGGATTAGAACTGCTGTCCACATGAATTGGCTGCAATGGAAAGACAACGTGGAATGATGAACTTCTAGTTCGTATGAAGGATATTAGTCTAGTCTACATGGTTGATGCTTGTGAGACTTGTGTTGGAGGGTGTATTGGGGTGAGAATCTCCTTCCAAAGCATGTGTTCCTGTGTGTGTTTCGTAGTGTAACAGAGGGGTGTGTGTTCCGTAGTGTAACAGAGAGGGGTGTGTGTTTCCAAATATTACGGAGAGAGGCATCTTTTGTTGTTGTGCCTGCTATACTAAAATATCTTTAGATAGGTTCTTGAGAAAATAGAATATCGCTTTTATTAATTTGCGAACCATGGCGGAATGTAGCTTGTAGTTTTTAGTTCTCATTAAGATTGTTTATTATAATACTTAAACCATATCATGTACGTTCATGAATAATCCTGTATGATCATGAATAATCCTGTATGATCATGAATAATCATGTACGATCATGAATAATCCTGTATGATCATTTATGAAGTAGAAGTCATCAAATAGTCATACATGATCATTTATCTCACGTTCTATAACTTGCCACTGGGTATCATACCTATTTTTCAGTTAGTCATTGCGATAATTACCAGTGTGTTCCTGCCCCACGCCACTCGTAAACTGCCTTGAGTCACCTAAGCTGTAATCATTTTTATTGATTAGTTTAAGAGCAAAATAGGAAAAGAATACTGTGCATATTTGCCAGTTCCATATGCATTTCCTCTCCTGCAATGTGAGCGGCTGTGCTATTTGTGCTGTTGTTGTTATGTGTAAAAAAAATTCCCGCATATGTCATAAGATGGAGGTACAGGAACAGATGGGCTTTGAGCTGTTCCAGGGTCAGTCATTTGGTATTATTAGTATTCTTATTTTTTATTTCCACGATTTTCTTGTTCAGAGTAACATCAAAGCCCATCATGCATCAGTGGACATGAAATGCTTATCAGAGGAACAAGAATAACAACAATGTATGTGCCACACAGCCAGTAACACAGAGAATTGTGTATTGCAACAGTATTTCTATATTTAAAAACGTGTGCATGCCTGATGTCCAAACACAGGTATGTGTACATCTCACACGAGAACACAAATGAATGGCATCATTTTACACGCCCCCCTTCTTACTCTATGGTGATACAAGGTCATGTTAGTCATGCCATTCAAATTCCAGAGAACAGGACGCTGTTTTTATTGGTCAGTTAAGGATATCACTGTATATTTCCAAGCCCGCCTTTCCAGGGGGTGAAACATTTGGCACTGGCAGTGTAGTGTAATGGTTAGGGAGCAGTGTAGTGTAATGGTTAGGGAGCCGGGCTTGTAACTCAGAGGTTGCAGGTTCAATCCCCAGGTGGAGACACTGCTGTTGTACCCTTGAGCTAAAGGTACTTAACCTGAATTGCTTCAGTAAAATATCCAGCTGTATAAATGGATTGTATGTAAAGAAATGTAAACTGTGTAAGTCGCTCTGGATAAGAGCGTCTGCTAAATGCCTAAAATGTCAAATGCGAAACGCAGGGAGACAACCAGCCTGCGTCAGAGAAGAGGAGTTTATTTGGCACTGAATGGTTGTGAATGTTAAAAAGCTCCTCACCTGCCAGTCAGTTCACTCAGCCTTCCTCGTGGCCTGGAGGGTGTTTGTTCACGGTGACGCCGGGCCTTCATGAAGCCACGTGTCTGTCTGCGGTTGTGCCTCGGTGCTGCCAGCGCGCTGTAGCCCCTCTGAGACGCGCAGGAGCCACTGTAAATCAGCACACTCACAGAACAACAGCATTAGCTCGTGAAGTGGGGGCCGTTTGGTTTCATGGAACGGGGTCTTCAGTGACGTACGTGTGACGCAACAGCCCGAGTGTGTTTTTATTCTGGTCAGGGAGACCAACGTTTCTTTGAGCTGTTCTTGTACGTTTTGCAGGCTTGGTTTTTTTCTGCACATTTTTAAACCGTGTGGGTACTGTGTAGATTAGTGTATTGATTACTGCATGAAGGCTGGTACCATTTCACATCTGGGATTATACTTATTTTCCATTTACTCAGTGAATGTTGTGTAGTGGTACATTATGTGTAATTGTTTTAGCTATTTGTATGTGCAAAGGGAATTCCCTTGAAGGGTAATGAAGTAACACTATCGGTGTAAGTTTTTAGGTCACATTTCACAGCTTAGGAGAGCGACTGGAGGCAGAGATGAGGCTTGCTTACACACGTACACTTACACTCCCAACACAGTAACACCTTTCTCTATAATGTCTTTATAATAATAAAGCATCTCTGTTCTGCACTGTCATTCATCAAAATGGAGAAATTAGGAGCACAAAAGGTTTGCTAAGCATTAAATTAATACGCCATTCATTGTTAATATATTTTTTAAATAATTTGTTTCAGATTTTATCCCATTTCCTCCCAATTTAGTAGCCAATGTCATGTCAATCCCCCACTCGTATTGTGAGTTCGCTGCCATAGCCCTGTGACCGGCAGTGGCAAAGGCGAGGTATCGTCTCCTCCAAGACAGCACTCGCCAGGCTGTCGACCATAACTCCGGTACTCCAGAGCCACTCCTGTACGCAGCGAACTTCCTGTCGGCTTCCCTCCCCCCTCCCTGGGGCAGACAGCCAATTGCCGCACCCTGGTGGCACTCCCTGGCAGAGCCGGAATTGAACCCCGGTCGCAGTGGCCAGCGTCGTACGTTGTAACTGCTAGACCACCCGGGAGGCCCCAGACTGCACTGTTTTGATGTCGTATCACAATGTCCTGTTGCTAATCTCGCCGTCAGACTCTATCACACAATGATCCCAGAAAGAGCAATGTAACTGAAGTTGAACTGTGTGTGGGAGGACATTACATTTTACATTTACATTGTAGGCATTTAGCAGACGCTGTTATCCAGAGCGACTTACTAAATGTGCATTAATACACGGTAAGATTAATCATAGTCCGCGCCAGAGATCAGTGTTGTGATACAGTCATAGACATAATCATTGGCAGCTGCAAACTGTACCTGTAACACAAGGAGGGAAACGTTTTTTTTTGGTTTGTTTGTTTTTTGGGGGGACAGTCATCAAAATAGATGCATATTACAAAATGCAGTATTGAACATGAAAGCAGTGGTGATGACCATTTGTGGTAATGGAGTCTGAAGAGGTGGGTTTTGAGTCTCTTGTGGAAGATGGCCAGTGAGTCGGTGGTCCTGACGGATTGCGGAAGGTCGTTCCACCACCGAGGGATCAGGACAGAGAAGAGGCGAGACCGCGAGGAGCGGCTGCCGGGCGCCCGGAGGGAAGGGACAGTCAGTTTGCCAGAGGAGCCAGCAGCTATAGTTTTTACAGACCTCATCGTAATGACATCCTGTCACATGGGATCCATATAAAATATTAAATCATTGTTATCATTTTAAAATGTATATGTTTTGATTGAATTACTGCTGTTGCTTTCGTTTAACTGCTATGTGCAAGGGCTCATTTATGCGGAGCGTGTGCATTCACACTGCATGGCGTTTCGGACGAGTTCCAGCTGACACCCCTCACAGTGGCTGTTAGTGTTTAAGTCAGAGTCCTCGTGTGGGATGTGATGTTTTGGGGAGAGCCGAGGTTTGCGGTTCCTGGGACGGGCTCGGTGAAAGCCTCGTGCCGCCTCGGGAATGGAAACCGTTGCCGTTGTCGTCAAATCGGTTATTAACCTCAGCGCTTGAATTGTGTTCAGATCCAGATCTGCGGCTCTGCTAAACTAGGTCATTCAAGGCTTTTTTCTTTTCTTCATGGAGTAGCAAAGTAAAATATTCAGCCTCCCCCCCCCCTCCATGAATGGCGGTAGAGGCGCTTGTGTTTTAAGTGCAGTGTGGGGCTCTGAAGCGTGCTTTTCTCCTGGAACAGTGTGTTCCTCCAAACCCTATACCCCCTCGCCCCCGCAGGGTCACCCCCCCCCCAGGGGCTAGGAGTGCTAATGCTAACGCTGTCCCTCTGCAGAAATGGGCCTGGAAGAAGCCCCCCACCCCCTTCACCCCTCCAGTGTTTGGTTTGGTTTGGCAGAGGTCAGAGGTCACGTCCCAAACCCACAGCCCGGCAGGTTTCTTTGGCGTCTTTATTGTCGTAGCGTTGGAGGGAGAGGGGGCGTGGCTGTGGGGTGGAGCCGGAGGCTGTGATTGGAGCTCTCGCTGTAGGCCTCAGGCGTCAGACTGCAGGGTCTGTAGCTCGTGGAAACGGCTGAATGCCTGAACATCGCCACTGTGCTCAGACCAAGCCCAGAACCCCAGTCCCCAATTCCCACCCAAATTATGGAGGCTGTTTAACCTTTATGTGGGCTGAGGATGATCACCGGCATTTGGGAGATGGATAGGGCACCAAAGCAGCTCAACTTCCAGCCTTTTAATGTGTGATTCAAGGGCCAAAGACAAGGCTTTTGATTGGCTGGACAAAACAGGGCGTCTCTGGTAATGGAGCAGTTCTCTGTTAAGAATCGTGAATCAAGCTGGAGACCTCCTGTGCCTACTGCACCACACTGCTGCCAGGAAAAGGGGAATTATGGGATGCATCTGTGCAGCTGTGCCAGACCCACGTGCGTTCCAGAGGAGAAGCTCACTCGACGTTGTGCGCTCAAAATGCAACACAACATTCAGCATTCGACACTGAACGCTCAACATTCAACACTCAACACCAGGCACTCAAACACCCACAATCCTGACTGTGTTAATAAACACTGTTTTGAGGCATGTTGTAGTTCTGTAGCAGGGATATGTGAGTCTGTTTTTAAAAAAAAAACCATGCGCACACACACACACACACACACACACACACAGATACACAGATACTCAGTCACTGCACACTGTTTTGTGATTGTAGTACAAAGTAATTAAGGCTGGATGACCAAGTACAAAATGTCTAGTGTAGTAGTTTGGGGTTATTGTCTAAACAGGGGGAAAAAAGAGTTGCACAATTGCATTATATGTTGTAAAACTACAAATCCTCTATAAAGTCTCTGGTTTTTGCCTCATTTTACATTCGCTTCTGGGTTTTGTGATCAAGTAACAGTATTTGTGCTCTTCATAGGTGATCCGAGGGCACTGTGAGTTGAAGGAACGTAATTCCCTCAATGACGTAAACGAGTCGAGAGAGAAACTTCCTGTGAGTGCATGTGCCAGCTTCGGTTTCCACAACGTTGTCGCAACGCTTCCACCGCCCCCTCAGACGGAGGGAGAGCCAATGGGGGGCGGCTACTCAGTCTGTCCCCGTTGATTAGAGTCCTCTTGAAGGAAACCTTCCGCGTGGAGACCTGGGCTTTATTTGGCACGTAAGAAAGATGGGATGAATTCTGTGTTTTCTTAAAGTACAAGATATATTCCTTCTTGCATTCCAGAACAGCTGCAGCAGCTTTAACTAAATTATGGAAATCAGTTTTCGTTGAAACTGGATGACATGGTGCTTTTTCCATTTTTTATTGTAGTTCTTTGTTCTTCCTTAAACAAATACAGGTAACTGCCAAAATAAGGGAAACGCCTCAGCGAGCTGCCAGAACAGCTTCAATGCGCTTTTGGCATAGATTCTGGAACTCTATTGGAGGGATTCTATACCATTCTTTCATGAGACATTCCATCATTTGTTGTTTTGTTGATGGTGGTGGAAAATGCTGTCTCACGCATCGCATGTATTGTATTGGTATGCATACAATGGCTTTATACTTACTGCCATTTACCTTTCCCTCTAAGGGGTTGAGTGGACCTAAACCATGGCAGGAAAATGCACCCCACACCGTAACGACCCTTAATTTACTCCAGTTTCCTGTATCTTGGTAGTTACCTGTATGTGCACCACAGAGGTGTCTTGCTCATTATGGTCATTAATTGCCTGCCACTGTGACCAGGCCTGCTGTGTGTGTGCACTCCATGTGTGTGTGTGTGTGTGTGTGTGTGTGTGTGTGTGTGTGTGTGTGTGTGTGTGTGTGTGTGTGTGTGTGTGTGTGTGTGTGTGTGTGTGTGTGTGTGTGTGTGTGTGTGTGTGTGTGTGTATGTATGTGTGTGTGTGTGTGTGTGTGTGTGTGTGTGTGTGTGTGTGTGTGTGTGTGTGTGTGGGTGTGTGCGTGTGTGCGTATGTGCGTATGTATGTATGTATGTGTGTATGTATGTGTGTATGTGTGTGTGTGTGTGTGTGTGTGTGTATGTGTGTGTGTGAGGGTGTGTGCGTATGTATGTATGTATGTATGTATGTGTGTATGTATGTGTGTGTGTGTGTGTGTGTGTGTGTGTGTGTGTGTGTGTGAGGGTGTGTGCGTGTGTGCGTATGTATGTATGTATGTATGTGTGTATGTATGTGTGTATGTATGTATGTATGTGTGTGTGTGTGTGTGTGTGTGTGTGTGTGTGTGTGTGTGTGTGTGTGTGTGTGAGGGTGTGTGCGTGTGTGCGTATGTATGTATGTATGTATGTATGTGTGTATGTATGTATGTGTGTGTGTGTGTGTGCACTCCGTGTGTGTGTGTGAGGGTGTGTGCGTGTGTGCGTATGTGCGTATGTATGTATGTATGTGTGTGTGTGTGTGTGTGTGTGTATGTGTGTGTGTGAGGGTGTGTGCGTATGTATGTGTGTATGTATGTGTGTATGTGTGTATGTGTGTGTGTGTGTGTGTATGTGTGTGTGTGTGAGGGTGTGTGCGTGTGTGCGTATGTATGTATGTATGTATGTATGTATGTATGTATGTATGTATGTATGTATGTATGTATATGTATTCAATGGATGTCTGTCTGTTGTGTTCATGCAACTGTTTATTTGCTATTTAAGCTTAGCAAACGGAGACTTTGGGGGGATTTAATTGAGGTTTTTAAATTCCTAAAAGGGATTAACAAAGTGAACTACCAAAGATTTTTTAAAGATGAGTGGGGTCAGCAGAACAAGAGGCCACAGGTGGAAATTAGTTAAAGGCAAATTCTGCACAGATATGAGGAAGTTTTTCTTTACATGCCTGGAACAGCTTGCCAGGTCGGGTAGTAGAGGCAGAAACACTTGGGCTATTCAAGTCCAGGCTAGATGCAGTACTGGGTACTCTTTAGATTAGGACATGACGATCCTAGATGGGCTGAACATTATGTATTCTTATGTTCTTATATATATATTTTTTGTTTGTTATTCTTTATTGGGGACAGGTGTTGGAAATTAGCCTTTGGCTATACACACTTAATGCAACGCATCTGATGTTTGTTTTTTAACATAACAATGCATTTGCGATGTCCCTGATAAATAAATAAATAAATAATAAACTGTGAAAATGGATGTTATTGTGTCATTGTGTCTTCTACTGAGCACATCAATTATGCAAAATATGAGTAGTGCCAACATTCATACTGCGGAAAGTGAGGATTGGGAAGGATATATATAATTTATATATATATATATATATATACACTGCCTGGCCACCACCTGGATTTAACTAAGCAAATAGGTAAGAGCCTTTCATTGGATAATTACTGCAGTGATTAATATGTTTTAGCTGGCAACAAGTTATTTAACCCTAACTGATGCAGTGAGTAGCTTCTCATTTCTTAAACAACCATGTCGGAAGACATATCCTGTGGTCGTGGAAAAGATGTTAATCTGTTTCTGAAGGGTCAAATCATTGGCCTGTATCAAGCAAAGAAACCAACTAAGGAGATTGCTGAAACTACTAAAATTGGGTTAAAAACTGTCCAACACATTATTAAAACCTGGAAGGATAGTGGTGAACCATCATCTTCGAGGAAGAAATGTAGTCGGAAAAAAATATTGAATGATCGTGATCGGTGATCATCGGTGAACTCACGGCTATGTTTAATAGTGAAAGTAAGAGCATTTCCACACTCACAATGCGAAGGGAACTCAAGGGATTGGGACTAAACAGCTGTGTAGCCTTAAGAAAACCACTTGTCAGTGAGGCTAATCAATTCAATTTGCTAGGGAGCATAAAGATTGGACTCTGGAGCAATGGAAGAAGGTCATGTGGTCTGATGATGGGCGCATCAGGGTAAGAAGAGAGGCGGATGAAGTGATGCACCCATCATGCCTAGTGCCTACCGTACAAGCCTGTGGGGGCAGTGTTATGATCTGGGGTTGCTGCAGTTGGTCAGGTCTAGGTTCAGCAACGTTATGTGCCCAAAGAATGAGGTCAGTTGACTACCTGAATATACTGAATGACCAGGTTTTTCCATCAATGGTTTTTCTTCCCTGATGGCACAGGCATATTCCAAGATGACAATGCCACGATTCATCGGGCTCAAATTGTTAGAGTGGTTCAGGGAGACATCATTTTCACACATGGATTGGCCACCACAGAGTCCAGACCTTAACCCCATTGAGAATCTTTGGGATATGCTGGAGAAGACTTTGCGCAGCAGTCCGACTCTCCCATCATCAATACAAGATCTTGGCGAAAAATGAATGCAACTCTGGACGGAAATAAATGTTGTGACATTGCAGAAGCTTATCGAAACGATGCCACGGCGAATGCGTGCCGTAATCAAAGCTAAAGGCGGTCCAACGAAATATTAGAGTGTGTGCCTTTTTTTTGGGAAGGGCAGTGTATATACACACACAATTCTCATAGCCTCATCCAGAATAAATAAATAAATAAATATCTGTTCATACGAGTTATGTATTTATATCGTGCATATGTAATGCAGTGGCGCAGTGATGCATGCATGTATGTATGTGGTGTGTGTGGTGTGGTTGTGCGTATGTGGTATGTGTGTGGTTGTGCGTGTATGTGGTGTCATGGTGTATGTGTGTTTGTATGTGTATGTGGTGCAGTGGTTGTCGGCGTTGGGTGTGATGATGATGCTGTAGTAGTGCAGGCGTTGGGTGTGATGATGATGCTTTAGTAGTGCTGCAGGCGTTGGGTGTGATGATGCTGTAGGTGTGATGATGATGCTGTAGGTGTGATGATGATGATGCTGTAGTAGTGCAGGCGTTGGGTGTGATGATGATGCTGTAGTGCTGCAGGCGTTGGGTGTGATGATGATGCTGTAGTAGTGCAGGCGTTGGGTGTGATGATGATGCTGTAGGTGTGATGATGATGCTGTAGGTGTGATGATGATGATGCTGTAGTAGTGCTGCAGGCGTTGGGTGTGATGATGATGCTGTAGTAGTGCTGCAGGCGTTGGGTGTGATGATGATGCTGTAGTAGTGCAGGCGTTGGGTGTGATGATGATGCTGTAGTAGTGCAGGCGTGATGATGATGCTGTAGTAGTGTGGGTGTGATGATGATGATGCTGTAGTAGTGCAGGCGTGATGATGATGCTGTATGCTGCAGGCGTTGGGTGTGATGTGATGATGCTGCAGTTGGGTGTGATGATGATGCTGTTAGTGCTGTGGGTGTGATGATGCTGTATAGTGCTGCAGGCATTGGGTGGTGTGATGCTGTATGATGTTGGGTGCTGTAGTAGTGCTGTAGTAGTGCAGGCAGTGCTGTAGTAGTGCAGGTGTTGGGTGTGATGATGATGCTGTAGTAGTGCTGCAGGCGTTGGGTGTGATGATGCTGTAGTAGTGCTGCAGGCATTGGGTGTGATGATGATGATGCTGTAGTAGTGCAGGTGTTGGGTGTGATGATGATGCTGTAGTAGTGCAGGCGTTGGGTGTGATGATGATGATGATGATGATGCTGTAGTGCTGCAGGCTCAGGCCTCAGTAGCAGCAGTAAAAGGCCCAGCTGTGTAAATGAGTTCCAGACTTTGTGAAATATGTACACGCTGCCGAGGGCATCAACAGTGATCTAAACTAAGAGGGCTTTCCCTCCGAGCTGCTGCTGCTGCTGTTTCAGAGCAGCGAGTGGCACTGGGGCTGTGTGCTGTCAGACGCTGGCCTATAAAGAGTGTGTGTGTGTGTGTGTGTGTGTGTGTGTGTGTGTGTGTGTGTGTGTGTGTGTGTATGTGTGTCTGTGTGCGTGTGCGTGTGTGTGTGGGTGAGTGTTTATCAGTCCATCTTCATAACACCTCAGTGTGGTGGAGTCCACGGTCACTGGGTGTACAGTGAGAGACAGAGTGAATACATTAGGACAGCGCACTCAGCTTTGCATGTCCGCTGTCATCTCAACACGCTCAGAACGGCACACCGTAGGAGGGCAGGACAAGCGTAGTGGTTAAGGAACGGAGTTGGACACCAGTTTGAGTCCCAGATGAGGAAGAAGGTTGTCGGTTTAAATACGTGGGGTCTACTGTTGCTTTGAGAGAGGAACTGAATCTGTGTGGGGCATTGAGGGCACACCACCCTATCCAGTGTGCGCACAGACCAACATGGGGTGTGAGGTGGAGTGGAAACACATTGGCTGCGAGGTAAACCAGTAACACGTTTGGTAGTGACTGCCCACCTCGAGCTTCCCCATCCGTCTGTCACAGCACTCCGTCCACATGTTGCCTGGAGACGGACGGCTAACGCGATGTCATCGCCTCCTTTGGCATCTCCTGTCTCATGAAGTGGTAAAACTACACACCTCCTCTTCTGAACAAAACACCAGCAAACCCTGCACCCCTCCCCATGTTTTCCCTTCTTCTCTCGTGACAGACCTGCATCTGAAATAAAATCATAACATTTGGGATATGAGCACCTGCCCCTTCAACAATGTCATCAGCAAGCTCCTTTCCCCGTCCCACGAAGTTGTGCGAAATCATCCTGTTTGTCCTGCGTTTGTACATTTACATTTGACATTTTAAGCATTTAGCAGACGCTCTTATCCAGAACGACTTACAAGATGTGCATTAATACATGGTAGGAACAATCATAGTTTGCGCAAGAGATCAGTGCAGTAATACAGCAATAGACATCGTTGCAGGCAGCTCCGTACAATACCTGTAACACTGGGAAGGAAAAGGTTAGTAAATTATTATTATTTTATTTTTAAATGAGGAGTAAGCAGGGATACAAGTTTGTCCGACCGATTTAAATGTGGTCACCCTATGCCCCTACACAGCCAACCTGCGGCTCCAAATCCCAGCTCCAGACAATCCCAGCTCTGTTTGGCTGGTAGACTGCAGGGCACTGGATCAACACCTGCAGACTCTTGGTGGTCAGTGTTGTGAAGTGTACGCGTTGCACACCTGCAGGCCAGGATGGGAGAAGCTTTCTCAACTATGTTATTTGCTGTTATCAAAGGGACTTACAAGGTTGCTGTGTTGGTGCTTCTTGCTCCTCTTTTTTTGAGTCTTCAGCTCGTGTTGCTGTGTTGGTTTTAGTCCCGTGTTTCTGTCCATGTAGGTTTGAGTCCCTCGGAGGAGTTACACAACACAGTGCGATGTGGCAGTGCTACGGTACAGAGTTTGCACATTGTCCTTTCGGAATAGATTCTCAGTATGATGAAGACGGGTCACTGCCCAGTTACTCCTGCTTGTGTACAGGGTCAGGGGAGGGGGAGATAAAACTATTATTATTTTATTTTTTTAATTGTCTGAAGTGGAAAATGTGAAACCAGTTGTCAGTTTTTCAGTTGTATTTGAAGTTGAGAATACATCAATATAACTTATATGTAAAAGGAGCACTTCGATTTTAAAATGTAATAAAATGCACAGTGATCACAAACGCGTCATGACTGAGTGCCAATAGTGTGCGGAACACTGGTATGCTTGGTCCAAACATTATCACACTAGACCCCCTCTCTATACAGAATTTATGTAAACTGAATGAAATTGTTTTATTTTTGTGCTCAATGGGCCCCCCCTTGTGAAAACAGAATGCCAGCCCCTTCGATTCATTCTGGCTCTGACCGTGCTTGCATAGTTGTGTTGAATACACAAGGCTAGGGATAAGGGTTATCTCCACCAAACATTTTTGACCTTAATACCAAAACAGGGTGTCAAAAGGCCGAACCGTAGCTTTTGTTCCAGACCTGAGACCTCTGGTGATAGAGAACTCACTGCACCTCAAACACAGTAATGCAACGCAATGTGTTAATGGTGCATGTATTATCAGTTATCAAAATCATTTCAATAAAACTGGAGGGGAAAATAAATTGTCATAACTACGAGGTGAGTCGATGAGGTGGTTCCTCGAGCAGCGTCTTACTCTCCTGGGTGCTCTTTAAATACACGGTGGCAGGGCAATCTCTCTCTCTCTCTCTCTCTCCCTCCCCCTCTCTCTCTCCCTCCCCCTCTCCCCCCCCTCCCTCCCCCTCTCTCTCCCCCCTCTCTCTCTCTCTCTCCCCCTCTTTCTCCCTCTCTCTCTCCCTCTCTCTTTCCCCCTCTCTCTCGTCTCTCTCCCTCTCTCTCCGTCTCGCTCTGCTGACAAAACCCTCAGGAGGAGGGAACCCCCTGTTCCCCCGTAGACCAGAGGAAACCACGGTCGGTGCACTGGGCTCCCCCCTCTCCACATCCCTGCTGCTGGGGGAGATGATGTCATAGCCTCCGTGGCCTACGCATGAATGCACCCCACTCTTGCCTGAGGGCTCTTCCCCCTCTGTGGGTTACTGGCTGCTGGCGGTGTGGAGGCCTGACCTGAAACCTGGGCTATCGACTAATGCTAATGGCTACATCCGTGGGGTCAGGACATGCAGTCCCCCCCCCACCACACACACACACACACATAAACACGTACGCACCCATACACTCACATAGACACACATATACGCACACTTGCACACGCACACAAACACATATATGCACGCACGCACACACACGCACACACAGGGATGAGGCTCAACAGTTCCCTTTTTTTAAATAATACATTTTTAGCCATATAACATAAATGTACGTCAATGGTGTGTAAAGACTGTCAAAAGTCAGAAAGAGACATTTCATAGTCACATTGAGAGCTGTGGAACATTTTAGCCACAAATACACAGAGTCATACCCTTCAGCATAAGGTGAAATAATTAAAATTCCACGATATTTTTCCTGGATTTCCCCTCCATGCAATAAATATAAAAAACATCTGCGTACATTATTGCACTGGGCTCGCCTGTGTCAGAGTGACAGGAGTCTTACCCAGTGAGATGTATTCCCATTCGAACTACGCTTCTGGATCCTTTCAGCAGTTTCAACAGCTCCCCAGGTGTGGGATATGAGATTAATAACATAACATATGCCATTTAGCCAGACGCTTTTATCCAAAGCGACCTAGAGTAGTGAATGCATACATTTTTCAGTATATGTGGCCCAAATGGGAATTGAACCCACAACCTAAGCGTTGTCAATGCCACGCTCTACCCACTGAGCCACACAGAACCACGCTCTACCTACTGAGCCACACAGAACCACGCTCTACCTACTGAGCCACACAGAACCACACTCTACCTACTGAGACACACAGAACCACACTCTACCTACTGAGCCACACAGAACCACACTCTACCTACTGAGCCACACAGAACCACGCTCTACCTACTGAGACACAGAACCACGCTCTACCTACTGAGACACACAGAACCACGCTCTACCTACTGAGACACACAGAACCATGCTCTACCTACTGAGCCACACAGAACCACGCTCTACCTACTGAGACACACAGAACCACACTCTACCTACTGAGCCACACAGAACCACGCTCTACCTACTGAGACACACAGAACCACGCTCTACCTACTGAGACACACAGAACCACACTCTACCTACTGAGCCACACAGAACCACGCTCTACCTACTGAGACACACAGAACCACGCTCTACCTACTGAGCCACACAGAACCACGCTCTACCTACTGAGCCACACAGAACCACGCTCTACCTACTGAGCCACACAGAACCACGCTCTACCTACTGAGCCACACAGAACCACGCTCTACCTACTGAGACACACAGAACCACGCTCTACCTACTGAGACACACAGAACCACGCTCTACCTACTGAGCCACACAGAACCACGCTCTACCTACTGAGCCACACAGAACCACACTCTACCTACTGAGACACACAGAACCACAATTGGTTCTGTCTGGTTCCTGTCTGGTTTGTCTGTGTGACAGTTGGTCACACAGAAACAGATTGGTATACAAGTATTTGCAAAAAGAAAAGGCACCACTTGAGTAACTGAGGGATCCTTTAAACAGGTGCCCGCACCAGGGCCGCTGGAGTGTCCCCCGCCCCCCAACCAGAGTCTTACATTTACCTTGTCAGTTACCTGTATCAGAGGCCCTCAGGTGTGGGATATGAGACCGGAGATGCTGCCAGCCTGCCTGGAGATGGATCTCGTTTCTAGAAACCCAGATAAAAACCTCAGTGTTCTAGGTAGCCAGTTTAAACAAAGTTGAATTTTCTTTGGTTCTGGATATTTCTCCACAAGTGTGTTCTTTCATCGGATGACAGAATAATTCACAAAATCATACTTTTGATCAGCAGAGAAAGGGTTAAATGGCCAAGGGTCCTAAAAAAAGCTCCTGTATGAATACATTTACATTTTACATTTTAAGCATTTAGCAGACGCTCTTATCCAGAGCGACTTACACGATGTGCATTAATACATGGTAGGAACAATCATAGTTGAATAGTTGAATAGAGTGGGATGTGCAGTTCTGTGTAGATGATCCAGTTGGAATAGCAGAAGGTGGATGCAAGTGTGCAAATGAAGGTGAAGGTAATTGCTATTCTCTGTAACTGAAGATGGATGTAAGTGCACTTCTGTGTACGTGCAGGTGCATGTAAGTGCCTCTGTAGATTAAGGTGCTTGTAAGTCAATTTCTGTGTGCAGTGATGCTTGAAAGTTTGTGAACCCCTTGTGCAATCATAGAAATCTAGAGTTTTTACCACAAAATCCTTATTTAATCAGAGGAAATTGTACATGCAAAAATAAGTGAACCTCCTGTTGCCTTAGTTAAATTAAGTTAGTAAGTAGAATCGGGTGGGTAAATAATTGGGTACCAAGTTAACCAATCACAGGTCAAATCTTTAGGAGAGGTAAGAAACCTGTTCAGTTCCATATTACCCATACAGATGAATGCAAAACACATCACGCTGAGATCTAAGGAGACCTCAAAGGACCTCAGGAATAGAGTAGTGATTATAATAATATAATAATAATATAATAATATACAAATGGAGAGCATTTAACATGACGCTCTGCCTACAAGTTGGCGTCCTTCTAACATATCGCCAAGAGCCACAAGAAAAATAATAAATCAAGTATAAAGAGACCCAGAAATAACATCCAGAGATCTACAAGCCTCCCTTGCTACACCTGATGTCACTGTGCATCCATAGAGAATAAGTAGAACACTGAATATAACTGGCTTTCATGCAAGGGTAGCCAGGAAGACTCTTCTGTCTAAAAATTACCTAGCTGTCTGTCTTAATTTGCCAGACAAACCTGACATTTCTGGAAAACTGTTCTCTGGACCTTTTGGTCACAATCAAAACTGAAAACCCAGTACTGCCCACCAAGAAAATAACCTTATCACTATGGTCAAGCATGGTGGCGTGAGTGTCATGATCTGGGGCTGCTTTTCTTCCTCTGGCCCCGGACAACTCGACACCATTAAGGGAACCATGAATTCTGAGGGATATCAGAGAATTCTTCAAAATGTTTGTTTTGTTTCCCATTTTCTCCCAATTTGGTAGCCAATTAGACCCGTTATTTTTTTTTTTGTCAATCCCCCTAGCAATGAGTTCGCTGCCGTAGTCCTGCGACCGGTAGTGACGAAGGCGAAGTAATGCCTCTTCCGAGACGGCACTCGCCAAGCCATCGACCGTAACCCGGTACTACAGGGCCACTCTTATGTGCAGCAGACGTCATGTTGGCTTCCTCCCCCCTGGGGCGGACAGCCAATCGCCACCCCTGGTGGTGCTCCCGGCCAGAGCCAACTCTGGCAAGACAGGGAATTGAACCCCAGTCTCCGTGGCCATCGTCGGACGTTGTAACCACTGGACCACACGGGAGGCCCATATCAGAGAATCCTTGAACAGAATGTCAGGCCATCAGTCCGAGAGCTAAAACTTGACCGCAAGTGCGTGTTCCAACAAGACAATGATCCGAAGCATTCAAGCAAATCTACCAAAGAATGGCTCAGGAGAACACAGTTTTGTGTTTTGGATTGGCTAAGTCAAAGTCCTGACCTAAATCCAATCAAGATGCTGCAGCAGGGCCTGCCAGACAGCCCTCAAACCTCACTGGGTTGGCTGGGTTCTGTAAGGAGGAGCGAGAATCCCTTAAAGAAGATGCCAGGGTCTGATCAGTGGCTATAGGAGATGGTGCATGTAAGTGCAGTTCTCTGTACATTAAGTGGGATATAAGTGCAGTTCTCTGTAATTGAAAATGGGTGTAAGTGCAGTTCTCTGTAAATTGTGGTGGGTAAATCCAGTTCTGTGTACGTGATCAGTTTGGACTAGCAGAAGATGGATGCAAGTGTACCTCTGTGTGAGTTAAGGTGGTTGTATGGACAGTTCTGTGTACACGATCAGTCTGAAGGAGCAGAGGGTGAATGTAAACAGGGCCCCAGACTGCATGGCGATGCCCGTTAGTCCTCCTGGGTTTCAGCGCGAGTGTGATGACACAGGCAGCGTGGCTGTTTGACAGCCATTCGCTGGCCAACTGTAAATATTTAGCTGATGAAACGGTCTGTCTCTAAAACATAGCCCTCCGCCTGTCATCGCACTCGAGCACACGCAGAAACGCGGAGCGGTCATCGCCGAAACAAACGGACGTGTCCTCTGATCTCATTTGTACAGAAGGCCCAGTCGGGGTGCTCCAGGGGTGAAGTGGGGTCCCGTGTCATACCTCCAAGCTGACCAGCACAGACTCTGCATCCTTCACATCTGGTCTGATCTGATCCGTTCAGCTAAACCGTGCAAAAATGTCATTGGTCGTGGATTTATAAATGGCTTATATGTGCAGTTATTATTGTAACTGGAGGACTATAGACTAGTGCCAGTAAAGATCGTCTCCCAGGACTGCATCTGTGATCCGATCAGTAATAAACCCTTCATCGGGTGCATTTGATTGCTTTGACAGTCCATATTTTATGAATTGCAAAACATTTTCTGTCCCGTCTCATGATAGAAATATTCATGTCATGGCACTTTGTATTCTGTGTGTTTATTTCCATTTTTATTTTGGCTCTGGGGCTGTGTTTGTTGAACATGAAATTGGCCAGTAGATGCATTTGAGATTTTGAATGTGAGGTGAGTCATGTTTGACTCCTCGGTGGTGGAATGATCTTCCGCAACCTGGTCAGGACCGCGGAACCACTGGCCGTCTTCCGCAAGAGACTAAAAACCCACCTCTTTAAACTCCGTTACCACTAATTACCATTAATGATCTGTCTACAACTGTCTACACCTACTGTCTACATTGACTAACTGCCTTCACCACTGCCTACATGTTTTATTAAAAAAAATACAAGCTTTTATTTCCCTGTGTTACAAGTAAGGTGTGCAACTGTCAACAGTGAAGTTTTATTTAAGTTCTCTGAAGTTTTCAAAAACTTGCAGCAGAATAAAAGCTCTTGGTTTATGTTTCATTTCCGAATTTGAAAAAGAAAGAAAAAAACCCTTTCTGGCGTGTGAATGCACGTCTGACACTAAAAACAAACGCAGGAGCCAGGAGCACATGTGCAGCACTGTGCAGGGGTGTCACAAAGTCTTGAGTTAAGAAAACACAACGGGACCATATTCTGGCATGAGCTTCTACATCCCTCCCTCTCTCCCTCTCAGTGCTGTATGTCCTACCCCTCGATGCTGTCTTTCAATCCTTTCTCTCTGTCTGTCTGTCTCTGTCTCAATAACTTCTTCAGTTCTGCCTGTATTTAATATCAGCTGGCAGTATTAAAAACACTGTAAAATAAATGGCCTCTTCATTGTTTATCTGGGAGCCAGACGAGATGGTTGGTTGGGGGAGGAGGGAGATATAGTTCCAGGAATGTGACGTCTGTGTAGGCCATTAAGCGTGGGGGGTTGGGGGGTTCTGGTGGGTCTGTGTGTGTCGGAGGGGGTGGGGGGGGCACATATGCTGGTCAGATGGGGTGGACGGGAGCATAGGAGTCCAGTTAGGGCCTGGGGGCGTGGGGGTTAGAGGCCAGGCAAAGGCACTCCCCACTCTCATTTCACTAGCAGGGCTCTTTGTGTTTGTGTTCGTCCCGCCTTAATGTGGGAGTGGGGAGTGGGGTGTGGGGACGCTCCAGATTGTTTTGGGTTTTTGGGATAGTTTTGTTTGTTTTCCTGTAGCTTATTCAGAACGCTGGACCTGGGAACTGTGGGCACAGACTCTTTACACTCACAAGATGCTATCCTCCTTCCTTCCTTCCTCTCTGCTTTTTTGCTACAGGGGGTTCTGGCTGGTCACAGCAGTTTACGTTGCTGTATTACTGTACAGAACAGGGTCACTCAAATCACAGTCCATATGGGCCGAGCACTGCTGTTTTCACCCTCCCTTTACCTGGGAGTCCGGTGTGAAGACACTCTGGCCAATCACCTGTACCGATTGTTCAATTATAACTACCTGAGAGAAAAGAAAAGCAGGACCGGATTTGGATCCGTGGGCCAGATTTGAGTGACCCTGGTGTAGAATGTCCATTACCACATTACTGTACTTGGTCACGCCCCCAGGTGGATTTTGTGAAGATGCATCTAATTGTAATGTGTGGTGTGGAAGGTCATAGATGGGGCACGGATGACAGACATCAGGGAAAATGAGTTCTTCAACTTCACAAACCTGTTTTTCTAATGCAATGGTGTCACGTTTATTTTTGCCTTTTAGGGTTTTCATTGGTGCTGTTCCCTCACAGTGACTCTGAAATTAATGTCAGGATTAATGTTGTATTCGCATTTTTTTTATTGGCCTGTCTTGTCCTTGGCAACAGCCGTGAACACACCACAAATAGGACTTACCTATGGACGTTTTAAGTAGCCTTTGGAAAGATGGCTGGAAATGTAATCTCTCTGGGCCGCATGATAAAACACTCAGAGTTTGCGTGTGTGTGCCCAGAGTCCTCAGACGCCTTGTGTACTTTGTGGATTCGCAAACGGAGGAGGACGGCCTCGTTATTTTACCCATTTAAAGACAATGTGATACAGCATCACCACACCATAAGGTTTTCTAATAAATAAATGCGTATTTCACGCACAGTAACTGCAAGATTAGGAGCCGACCAAATTAATCTCCGGCGCCATTAAACTTTGAGATCTTTATACCGTGCTGTTCACAGGAAGTTTATGGTTCACAAACATAACTGTATCTCATACAGGTAACTGCCTGGAAATAAAGGCAGCACTTTGGTGACCAGTCGTTGGGGCTGGGGTGGGTGGGGGAGGGGATGGCCGGGCCTATCCTGCCAGTACCAGCTGTGTCGCCCCCGATGGACACTCGCAGTACTGCACCCTTTTGAAGGATCCCTCATTTACTCAAGTGTTTCCTTTATTTTGGCAGTGACCTGTCGCTTCTAAAGGCAAGGTTTTCATTTAGCACCACATCAATAACTGTGTTTATAAGCAGGGGTGCACATTAGTGGTACGCCAGTACACATTCGCCTATGTTTCAAAAGTTTGTCTTCTTGCTTCTAGGCTGGCTGTGTAGTGTAATGGTTAGGGAACTGGACTTGTAACTCAGAGATTGCTGGTTCGATTCCCAGGTGGAGCACTGCTGTTGTACCCTTGAGCTAAAGGTACTTAACCTGAATTGCTTCAGTAAAATATCCAGCTGTATAAATGGATTGTATGTAAAAGAAATGTAAACTGTGTAAGTCGCTCTGGATAAGAGCGTCTGCTAAATGCCTAAAATGTAAATGTAAATGCTTCGTATGCGATTAACGTTTGAGGACGCCAACTGCCTACTGGCGTACCACTTACGTGCAGCCCTGCTTATAAGGGCAATCTTTGTTGAGAGATGCTGTGCCAGGTGTGGGGAAAACGTGATTCAAAGCTATGATGGAAGGTAAACCTTTTTGTTTTGTTTTGGCCTGGGACCCAGTTGAGAGTCATGTGATGACGGGGTTCTCTGTGGGAACAGATTGGAGTTTGGACCCTAAACCCCCCCACGCCCTGTGTGATTGGCCCTCTTAGCTCAAAGAGAGCATCGGGTTCACACCACATCTGGCCCAGAACAGTGCACCTGTTGTCCAAACTTCTACAGACAGACAGACAGGGGAAGTTGTTTTTCCTGCTCGAGATCCCCAAACGTCGAAGAAGGTTTACGGACCTTTAATGAATGGCTTCTTCTGTGTGGGGCCTGGAGGCTGGAGGGCGGAGCGGAGGCCCGGTTCGGTACGGCCCGGTCCGGTGGCTCAAAACAATACTGTATGTCCACCACTAGATGGCGAAGGAGAGCTTCACACGTAACAAGCGGCCTTGAAACAGGCCCGTTATACTTCATTTTAACTGCGCGTCGTCTCGCGGGCATTGCTGTGGGCAGTTTAATCTTCATGAATGTCATTTATTTGACGTTTTTATTCCTTCGTGTCCCTTCATTGCACTTATGGCAGTTGCATCGGTGTTGGCCAATACTGGCCGGCCATTTGGGGCATGTGACCTAAGAGCCGGGATGGGCCTAAGAGCCGGGATGGGCCTAAGAGCCAGAGATTAATTTGATTTCTGTGGCCTGTGGAGAGGCTGATGATCAAGCACCCCCCCTGGACAGGACGCCGGTCTGTCATGGGGTCATTACCCACAATACATCGGTATTTGGTGTGACTCACCTGGGAATGTTTTTACCCACCCGAGAGGAATAGTGTTCTGAGTGTTTTTACCCGCCTGCTCAACAGGAGACAGTGTTTTCACCGTATTTACCTGCTCACTCAACAGGAGACAGTGTTTTCACCGTATTTACCCCCTGTTCAACAGGACAGTGTTTTCAATTTAGGAGCTTTTCACCGCCCCACCTCTCAACAGGGCATAGCCGTGTTCAACAGCTGTCTCACGCCTGTTCAAAGGACAGTGTTTTCACTGTATTTACCCGCTCCTCAGAGGTGGCTCAACAGGAATTTTTGATGCTTCCTGCTCAACAAGATGTTTTCACGTAAATGTCTCTGCCCACCTGCTCAACAGGAGACAGTGTTTTCACAGCTCAACAGAAGGGGGTTATGGGTAACGCTCACTCAACAGGAGACAGTGTTTTCACCGTATTTACCTGCCTGCTCAACAGAGGTGTTTTCTTTTACCTGCCTGCTCAGAGAGACAGTGTTTTCACCGACCCCCTCCCCCCCAATAGGAGCTACAATAGCGCTCACTGCTGCATGTTGAAACGTGAAAGATGCACGTAAATGTTGGCAAACCCTGTGCATGTTGAAACGTGAACAGTGTAAACCCTGTGATGCGTCAGTGTCCACAGATTGTCCACAGAAGCATAACTCCGCCCCAAGTCTGAGAGGATTCACAGATTGGTGTGGTGCCATCGGCAGCCCGTTGACCCTCTCTCTCTCTCTCACACACACACACACACACGCACGCACGCACACACACACACACACACACACTCACTCTCTCACACACACACACACACACACACACGCACACACACACACTCACACACTCACACACACACACACACTGACGGCAGATTCTCTCACACACACAAACACAGAAGTGCCAGGAGAGTGGTATGCAGTGCCGCTGAGAGCCTGTGTAGTTGGGTTTCATTTTAAATGGTTTGAATGGATGATGACGTCACCAGTGGCGTTGTATGTGTATATATCTCTGTACATGCTGTTGTATCTGTACGCTGATTCTAGTGAAGTGGGGAGACGGAGGAGGAGATGGTTTTTGTGGATTACATGGTCAGGTAATTTATTTATCTCTTTAAAAAATAGATGTGCCCCATATACTGCTGATAAACGTATTAAGACCTGGCCAGTCTCCAGAAACACTCTTCAGCCAGTCTGGTATGCTGTCTCTGCCGTTCATATCTTAGTGAGGACACATCCTGCAGGACAGATAAGGTGAATAAATTCTCTGACATTTGACATTAATCCTGACCGTAGAAAACCTGGCATACAGTTACACACAAGCAATATCACTAATGAGGCTGAGTATAAATAAAATAAATCTTTTTTAATGCTTTAGATTGCTCGACCATACAGAGAAAAAGTAGACCTGTCTGCTAATAATGAGTAACGACGTTTCACAGGAGATGTTACCATAACGAGTCGTGGACCTTGCTGTTAATAATCTCCATATCTGTGCATGTCATGTAGATCTATTGGTGTCTGTCAGTATTACTTATGGTTATGCTTGTGCTTCACCACCAGAAGATGAAAGAGCGATTCCTCCTACAGCTTTCAGGCTACAAACTCCATACTTGGTTATAGTTATAGTACTATATCCACCTTGGGTTGCTTCGTATGGGTTTGTTGTGAAATTGTGTACTTTTTGATTTACAACGTTTAAAAAAAAATCTTTTTTTGTTGACCTTTTGAAAGGTTTTTGAAATGTGTTCTTTATAGCTCTGTCTTGGCTAATTTAGAAAACTGGCTAGGATAGTTATGTTGAGAAGTGTAAAAAGCAAACTGTACCATGTTCAGACAGACAAAGTACAACTACATCCTGACTGTTACTGTTAATGTGCGTCATGAAATGTTCTCACGCTCACTAAAATGTGTCAAAATATTTTGCCCTTCTGGTTCATTCTGTCTGTTGACTCCTGTCCTACACTTGACAGAAAACACATCATGTGCTCTTGGTAACTGCCAAAATAAAGGAACCGAATGAACAAAGGAGGTATATTGAAAGCAGGCGCTTCCACACAGGTGTGGTTCTTGAGTTAAATAAGCAAATTAGGCCCAGTTGCCCATTAGTTTGGCTACCATGGCCAGAAGAAGAGATCTCAGTGACTTTGAAAGAGGGCTGATTGTTGGGGTGTGTTTGGGAACAGGGCTAGCTGATCAGTGAAGTCAAAGACCTCTCAACTTCCATCGCCGATGTTTTTTGTTGCACGAGGAACCAGTGTTTCACTAAAGCTGATGTTCAACGTGGAAGTCTGAGGGAAAGACCTCGTCGTCTAGGGGCAAGTGTGGGGGAAAGTCTGTGCATTGGTTTTTGAGATGCAAGGACAAACAGACGAGCAACTCTGAATCATTGGACTGCAAATGTCAATCTAGGGCGTAAGCAGGCAGTTTCATCAAGAACTGTCCATCAAGAACTTCACAGAGAGGGGGGGTGCAGTGCATGAACCCCATATGACACCTAAAAATGCACATTTGTGAGTAAAGTGAGTGAGTAAAGAACACAGGAAGTGGTCTACTGAGCACTGGGGGAAAAAAAAGTAATGGTCAGATGAGTCATCCTTCACCCTGCTCTCAACAAGTGGACGAGGACATGTGTGGCGCGCGCGTTTTCTATGGTGAAGGGGTCCGGCAGCTTTGTGACAGTGTGGGATGTGTGTGTGCTTCTGTGAAATTCGGCACGGGCGTGCATGCCTGTGTATGTGTGTGTAAGCATGTGTGTTTGTTTGCTGATGATGGGGAGTAGGGAATAAAGCACATTTTTGGCTGTCAGTGACCGTGCAGAATAAGCAAACAGCATCTGGAGAAAGGGATGACCCATGAGTAGATTTACCATCCGTCCGTAACGGGGATGAGATGGCGATGGGAGCGTCGCATGGAGAGGGTCTTCACGGTCGTGGTGGGCCAGGAGTTTTTTACATTTAATTGTTTATTTCGATCATGTTTCACAATACACAAATATAGACATAATTTATCATATGTGTACTATTGACCGAAAAGGTTAAGGCTGAAGCTAAAAAGCTTATGATTGCCTAACCTATATGCGTTGTAGTTTTAACCACAAAAAAAGGAAACCCTTAATGCTAAGAACATAAAAGATACTTACAAACAAAACGCAAACAAACACTCAAAAGAGAATTTAACATCCAAAAAAGAAAAATAACGGAAGTCTTTTTCTATATAGCCCATTTAACGATCCGTCAAACAAAATAACAATTCACTGAGTTTCACTGAGGAATGCTGGGAAGGCTTGCTGGGCGGTAGACCTCCTGCCGTTTCCGTGCTATGTTCACATGGAACGTTCATGTTGACGTGAAGCTTGAAGCAACTCTTATGTTTTTGGGGTGTGCCTTGCACTTGTTGAGGAGATTTTAAATTGAAATTGCTTCATTTACTGTAGTCCGTGCCTGAATACAGAACAGAGCTAAACATTTAAGTACATGAAATGAGAGTAATGTTCAGTTTCATGTTGCTAGCTGTACACTGCTATTAAACACTGCAAACCATGTATGGTTTGTTTCATCAAATTGATATTGCTTGCTCTGGAAGCCTATTGTTGGGTGTTTATTTAGTCATGGGGGTGTTGAGAAGTCCTGATTGGGTGTTTAATTCAGCTATGCAGGCAGTCTGGAAGAGTGTGTGTGTGTGTGTGCGTGCGTGCACATGGGCGGTGTTTTTGTGTGTGTGTGATGTGAAGATTATAAGACTGACGTTAGAAACAGACACATGAACCTTAGGGCCTTTTCTTTTTTTAAACCAGGAGACATCTGATTGTACATAAACAAATAAAAGACAGAAATAACAGACGGACACAGACAGACAGACAGGCTCTGCTCACTGAGCTGTGGAGCGTTCTATCAGGGGAATTATAAAAGACATCATAAAAGAAACCATTTTGACTTAGACTCCTAATAATAGCTGTCATTTTTAAAATAAAAAAAATAACAATGTCCTTTCTTCCCTTCCATCTCCATCTGCGGGGCTAATCACGCCACACATGACTGGAACCATTGTGATGGGGGGGGGAATGTGTGGCTGTGGATGCAGTGAGGGTGTCATTCAGTCACATGACCCCGTGGCCCAATTGCATCGCAGCTAATGTAACTGCTTATCGCTGCCAGTGGTCAGGGGGCCCTAATTGGCGGGCATATGCATCACAGAATGTTTTTGGGGATTCTTATCTCTAAAAGCATCTTTAGTATGTAGACAGGGAGGTTGGGGTGGGGGGGCAAAGCTAAAATTGTGAAGCTTGTTTGATGAGGTCCCGTGATGATGTCATGGAATGGAACGCTCTGTGAATGTTGTTTGTGCTGCTGTCTTGTTCTCAGACTCTCTCTCCAGCGCCTCCAGGGCAGCACTGATGCACACTGGCGTCTTTTTAAACACACACACACACACACACACACACACACACACACACACACACACACACCCCCTCCCCTCCCCGTTTTTTGGCACAGAAATTGGAGGAGAATGACGACACATTGGGGCCAAATGCAATGAACTTAATTCACCTAACGGGATTCAAGTTCGAGTCGAGACCATTTGAGCACTGTACTCCGTTAATTAGCAGTAATTAGGAATAGATGTTCCAGTTCTGCGGATCTGATGAGGTGTGAAGCTCTGCTAAGGGTGCTGCAGTTGGCGTGAGCCGTCTGGCTCTCGCACGTTCCGGTCTGTCTGGTGCACGCGCAGTGTTAGGTAGGGGGCGCTGTGGAGCTGATGGGGGAGAGGGCCCACGCGCTGTGTGCATGGAGGACCGCGAGGCTGTCCTTCCTGGGGATGCTGTGGAGGTGGATGGATGTTTATTTGGGCTACAGAGTACAGTATAATTTAGCAGTCTGTGCAGTTAACTTTATGTGTAATCCGTACTAACGTTGAGTCCAAAACCTGCGCTTTAATTTGCGATATCATTATATATGCGTTTGTGGGTTTTCTTTTTTCCTTTTTTTATTAAGAGTGCAGGAAAAGCCCTAGAGTGCACCCGACCAGAGTAGAACACCAGCGCCCCCCCAGCCCCCTGCGTGTGGGAATGTGCAGATATATTGGGCTGTGAGGCCCTTCCCGTGCTCACTGCACACTCTCTCTGAGACCCCGTCCCGCCCCGGACCTGGTCCCGGCTGAGCGTCAGACTGCAGTCGCTCTGGGCCCGGCGTGAGTCATCCCCCCGACATCCGCTCTGACGTCAGCAGCCCGGTTACCATGGCAGCCCAGCCCCAGCCCCAGCCCCAGCCCCAGCCCCAGCCCCAGCTCCTGTCATGGGAAGTGCGTGATTTAAAATATATATTTATAATAATTCTCTCTCTCTTTAGTGGTTATTCGGACATACTTTGCGCTAGCATCAGATCCCGAGTCATCAGCCGCCCCCCCTCCCCCAAACTCTTTTCTGATTAAAAGGCTTTTCCTGGGCCTGCTGTTTCATGAGGAAACCTGCTTCTTTCATTCTCCCCTCTTCCTTCCTCCGTCTCCATCTCTATCCCTCCATCTCTCCCTCTGTTCATAGATTTAAGCTTCCTCGGCCTCCTAATGCCTAGCACCCGAAACGAGCACAAGTTAGTAGGTTAGAATGCATGTAACTAGTCCTGACTATCGCTCCTGACATGGTGGCAAATACAGGAAGTGACATCACATGAAGCCAGTGAACAAAGCACTGGGAGGCATTTTTGGAGGACCAGTTTGTGTAGTTTTATTTTTAGGGAATGGGAGGAGGTAGTGCTTTTTGAGTTGACTAAACTGGCTGAAATGAAACTGAAGTCCCAGAGGATAATGCTGTTATTTAATGTTGTTGTACATGCTTTTCACACAGCACTGTGGTCATTGTTGCATTTTTTGCATTTGGTTGGTTTGCAAAGTCTGGTCTTTATTTACAATTAATTAACTAACCCCCCCTCTCTCTCTCTCTCTCTTTCTCTCACTTTGTCTCCCTCCTCTCTATCTCTGTCCTCTCTCTCAAATTCAAATTCACAAAGGCGCTTTGTTGGCATGAAATATTTTAATAAAGCTTTACAGAAACCAACATCTCAGATGACTTCATTAGTGTGGCTTCAGAAGCATGTGCCCCAGATCTGTCCAATCAGAAGGACCCACTGTGGGGAAGGCGGGCCCTGGCTGTGGTCTGCATGCAGTGGCACACTCAGTATGTTTAACCGCTGCACAGAGAGGGAACATCTCTCTCTCATTATAGCTCAACTGGGATCATTTACCCCACCGATACTGCAGTAATCTGAGTTCATCTTCCCCTCTGCCTGCTTCCAGGCCAGCATGTTACCTTTGCCAGTGAGAACAGTCCCCCATATCTCTCTCTCTCTCTCTCTCTCTCTCTCTCTCTCTCTCTCTCTCTCTCTCTCTCTCTCTCTCTCTCTCTCTCTCTCTCTCTCTCTCTCTCTCTCTCTCTCTCTCTCTCTCTCTCTCTCTCTCTCTCTCTCTCTCTCTCTCTCTCTCTCTCTCTCTCTCTCTCTCTCTCTCTCTCTCTCTCTCTCTCTCTCTCTTCCTCCGCCCCACCACACCCAGCTCGCTCTCCTGCTACAATATTCCCCTGGTAAACCTTTTCTGCTGTCCACACAAACTCATCAAAGGGCTTCACTTTTTCACATTAATATGCATATATATACATTTTTAAATAAGGTTTTTTGGTTTGTTTGTGCCATATCAAATCTTTGTGAGGGGGTGTTGAAGACCCAAACGCAGGAATAATTCCAAAAATGTCTTGTCAGGGGGCTGGCGGATAGCGTAGCGGTGTAACGCACCACACTTTGGCTGGTCCGGTGTGGTGTGCGCTACCTGTCAGGGACGCAGTTTGAAACCCGCGTCTCTACCAGACCGGCCCTGGTCGTCAGCCTCGATCGGGGGCGGCGTTTGGCTGTCCGCCTCCGGGGGAGGGGGGAGGGTGAGCCGGCACGAGTCCGTCGAGGAGCAGGAAAAAGGCGTCCGTGGTAGAATTCCGTCTCGGAAGAGGCAGATCTATCGGCCCGGAAAGAGTGTCTCGACCCGGAGGACGGGTGGCGGACTCGTGGGGGAGGGTGAAGTGAGATAAATAGAGGGTATAACTGGCAACCAAATTGGGAGAAAAACGGGGAAAAATTAGAAATAAATACATTTTAAAAATGTCTTGTCAGCCGGGGGGTGGGGGTGCGTTGATCGTGATTCGCTGGCGTCGGTGGTGCCGCCCGAGCCCCTGTAAGACTGGGGGAACACACAGCACACGTCCTGCGGGGGCCACAGGAAGTTCAACCCCAGTTCAGTCACTCCCAGCGAGGTCTGCGGCCTTGAAGAGGACGGAGCTGCGGAAGGAGGAAGGCTTACGGCTGTGGGGGGGGACGGACGGACAGACAGATGGGGGGGGTTATAGAGCTGATAATCGCTTGTGTTGACATTTTTGGGATTCCTGGAGATGGTTTGGGATTTTCACATGCTGCCACTTAGCGTTCGATGTGCGACGCCAGCGCAGGCCAGAGCAGACGGGAGCGGCTTCACTCTGCCGGGCAAACGAGCCACTGCCCTGACCTCTGACCTCTGACCTCTGAACTTGAGAAGGGAGTTAATTCCCGTGAGCGGTGGGCACGGCGATGCTCGCTCTGTGTGGAACATAATGAAAGACAAAGGCGCCGTTGTCTGAAAAGCATTCGGGTAATGAGGCCGTTTCCTCGTTTATGACCAGCAGGAAACACTCAAAGGGTTTATTAGTGAGTTTGCCATTGCTGTCGATTCATTTGAACCATAATTGCTGTTGGCAGGGGGGTTATTGGAGGTGTATTGTTACTGCTACAGTATATCTTTCTTAAGGATTGTCAGAGCACAGTTTATTCTGCAGTAATTTATACAGTCCAGGTAGATGAAATGTGGATGAAAATAAGAAAGAGATATATAATCGTATTATTGCCGTGCGGCCAGCTCTGCTGAATGGGCCCTGCTCTCCAGTCTAATTGGTTCCATCTGCTGTTGATTTTCTCAACACAGGGGGAGGAGATCCTAATGCTGTGATTTGTGGCGTATTTTCACCGTAAACTCTGGAGCTGGCGGGACCAGGAATGTCAGATTTATTGAGCCGATAGCTGCTGTTCCAATTCCAGGATATTCTCAGAAAAGGGTTCGCAGTAAATAGCAACGCGCTTCTCTCGACACCTAAAGGGGCGGCAGTTTCACAAAGAGACACTTGGACGCTGGACGCTTGTTTTGATGCTGCGGGGTCATGATCCTTGTCAGTTGCACAGGTGGAAACATGAGAAGAAGATTGCCCGCTTTCACTCGGTCGGTGTGTGTGTGTGTTAGGAATGGGAAGGTCCTGGGGCCTATGCATGGGAGTGCAGGGGGTTGTGTTGTAATGGTGTATTGGGGGTGGTGGGGGGGTGCTCAGGCCACCTCAACAATCATGATTCTTGACAGAATTCTGGTGGTTCTGTGTGTCTCAGTAGGTAGAGCATGGTTCTGTGTGGCTCAGTAGGTAGAGCATGGCGTTGGCAACACTTAGGTTGTGGGTTCAATTCCCATTGGGACCAAGTATACTGAAAAATGTATGCATTCACTACTGTAAGTCGCTTTGGATAAAAGAGTCTGCTAAATGGCATATATTATTATATATTATATTATAATTGTGCAGCCTACGTACAGTAGGCACCTCTCTAAGGACCTAACGCTGTAACAAAATGCATTGAAATTATGAGGAGGGCCAGACATTTATTTCAACCAGAGTTCCATGGAGGGATCAGGGCGAGGGGTAAGCAGACACAGCGTTTGGGTGGACAAACAAAGCCTTTCTAAATCACCCACACAAACACCATCTCAGGTGTGCTTGGTGCTGGCCAACCAAACCCTTTCCCAAGGTTTGATATTAAGGTACTTTCACCAGATAGCATGAAATTGATTAATTTATTTTTGATATTTTATGTGAATATCAGTGGAATGTCTCACAATGGCCCTTAATTTTCACCTTTTGAGTCGCAAATTTGATTCTTACTCATCTTTGTTCTCTCATTTCGCTGAGTGCTGAAGAGTTGTGGTACGTACAAGGTTTGATAACATCGCTTGTGTGAATTGAACCGAAGAGGACATGTACTGAACCGAAGGCAGAGTGATGTTTTACAGAAAGGGGAGGTGTCTGACGGACTCTTGACTGCAGGGAAGGGGAAGTCGATCCTGGGTTGGTAAATATTTGCCTGTGGTCAGTGTGGCTCACGTGCGTGTGGAAGGTGTTGATCTGTGGGATGGGTGCTTTGCTGCCTGCCTCTACAGGGCTCACACACAGGGCTCCTGGGCTCCTCCCTAGCTTTTCACACACCTAATTTCACACACGGAGACACACACATACAAGCACACACACACACACACACACACACACGCATATACACACACACACACGCACATACAAACACACACACACACACACACACACACACACACACACATACACACACACACACACACACGCATATACACACACACACACACACACACACACACATACACACACACACATATACACACACACACACACACACACACACATACAAACACACACGCATACACACACACACACAGTTTCTCTCTCACCCTGTCTCACGCACATGTGCATACACACACGGCAGCTGGCTCAGCCCATTTCAGTGGGCGCCGATGCTAATCTGAGGCCTGAATGAGCATCGGATGTTGCAGTGATGGGACGACGCCTACAGTCGTGATTAGACACTGGGGATAAGACAAATGGGAGAATACATTTTTTTATTATTTTTTTTAAGTTAAGAATCTTAACGGTAGTGGTCTGACCTACTCCAGTGAATGTCCATTAAGGTCCGCTGTGACGCTAACGCTGATTACCGTTCACTTGTCCAGGTCTCTGATGTATTGCGCTGTGATCTGATGTGATTTAGTGGTTTTTTGTTTTGCCCCCTGAGAATATTGTATTTGTGATGAGGCACGGCGGCGTGTCTCGCGCTCTGCTTAGCGCTCAGTGTCACAGCGAAGGTAGCGGCTCAGTACTCCCTCTGGCTGTGCGCGCGGGCTGCTGTCAGGAGGAGACGGCAGCAGCACATGTCTCCTGTAATTGGGAGTCTGAGGCTGACAGGACAGTGCGCAGCAGCAGCTGGGATGCGTATTTTGTGCTACAGTTTGCCTCTGACACTGTGATTTAGAGGGATGTGGCGGCTAAAGCCAGCAGGCAAAGATGACACCGTTTACATCGCCTGTCTCTTTCCCATAGGCCCCTGCTCCCTGTGACATCATTCTGGAGGTATTTTCCCCATAAGCCCCTGCTCCCTGTGACATCATTCTGGAGGTATTTTTCCCATAAGCCCCTGCTCCCTGTGATGTCATTCTGGAGGTATTTTTCCCATAAGCCCCTGCTCCCTGTGATGTCATTCTGGAGGTATTTTTCCCATAAGCCCCTGCTCCCTGTGACATCATTCTGGAGGTATTTTTCCCATAAGCCCCTGCTCCCTGTGACGTCATTCTGGAGGTATTTTTCCCATAAGCCCCTGCTCCCTGTGACATCATTCTGGAGGTATTTTTCCCATAAGCCCCTGCTCCTCGTGACATCATTCTGGAGGTATTTTTCCCATAAGCCCCTGCTCTCTGTGACATCATTTTGGAGGTATTTTTCCCATAAGCCCCTGCTCCCTGTGACGTCATTCTGGAGGTATTTTTCCCATGGCCCCTGCTCCCTGTGACATCATTCTGGAGGTATTTTTCCCATAAGCCCCTGCTCCCCGTGACATCATTCTGGAGGTATTTTTCCCATAAGCCCCTGCTCCCTGTGACGTCATTCTGGAGGTATTTTTCCCATAAGCCCCTGCTCCCTGTGACGTCATTCTGGAGGTATTTTTCCCATAAGCCCTTGCTCCCTGGGATGTTGCCCTGGAGGTATTTTGGATCAGTCTTGGAATTCTAACCTACTTTTTACTTGTGGGGTGCCGTCGTTCACTTTTACAAAGCAGAAAAAAGACTGTAAACTACCGTATGTTCAGTGTGTCCAACCAAACACAAGTGAGGTTCACTTTTCACACAAAAATACTTATAAGGAATTTGACGCTCCAGTCAGATGAGCGAGATTTGTGAAATGATATCTTCAGTGAACTGCTGATCTCTCCTCGGAGAGAGGTCCAACATGCCAAATACGCAGTGTGTAAGAGGGGAGCGGGGTGATTCATTCTGTGGTAGAGTAAACACATGCTGCTTATTAGATTTCCGTACCCACGGCTGTTTTATGGGACTCTGTCATGCGCAGCTTTTGTTGAAGGCCTCGTGGAGCCCTGTGACGTTGGCGTTAATTTATTTCTCTTGAGTGAGTGAATATTTTTTCCATCCTGTACTATCGTAGTTTATGTCAGGACCCGAGCAGTACTCCACCAGCAGGAGAGGGAAAGGAGACTCCTGCACTTTTCATCAAAGTTTGGCAAGTCCTTTGGAGTCCTGCACCTGCTGGATTCCTGCAGATTCAAGATTTGTGTTTGCAGGTGCTGTTTCGGGAGAGCTAAAGCTCAGGCCTCAGTTTTGGATTCGGAAAAACGATGTAATTCTCGTGAGTGGTTCATTCCCTTTTGAGACGTGAATTTCCCTGTAGGTGTCGGGTAATTTATGGAGCTGCTCATATGCCGTAAAAAGGCCCCTCACAGTGTCGAAGTATCACACCAGTCAGATTTCTGGCGTAATAAAACTTTGACTTGACACCTGTGTCTATGGTTTGAGTTTGAAAGCAGGCTGTAAACAGGCAGGAATGTGTGGATTTTCAGCTCTTATATCACGGCAGCCAGGAGAAAACTAGCAAAAAAACTAGAAATATTGTTTGACGATGTGGAGGTCATTGGAAGCCATTTTTGGTACCACTCCAGGGCTCCATTCCTCCGAGGGCAACTATTTCATGCATTCAGTTTCTCTTAAGGCTTCCACTCATCTCTTCTAATGCCCTCTTTCATCACCCGGGTAACTTCCGTTTCAGTTTGGAGTTAAGATCAGCAAGTCTGAGAGAGAAGACCACTACCTCTTCTGTAATGACGTGTCCTTTCAGGAAAATTCACATGAAAGGTTCATGTTAAACTCTTACAGTAACATATAGCGGTTCTGTGTGGCTCAGTAGGTAGAGCACGGCGTTGGCAACGCTTAGGTTGTGGGTTCAGTTCCCATTGGGACCACATATACTGACAAATGTGTGCATTCACTCCTGTAAGTCGCTTTGGATAAAAGCGTCTGCTAAATGGCATATATTATATATTCAGTGCATCAGACATTTGCAGATATCTCAAAGGCAATTAAGTGTGAGGTTTTGCCCGAAGAGAGGTGGAGGTGAAGGGGGAGAGGGGTGGAGGGTGGAGTACGAGGTGAATAGCTTGCAGCCATACTTAGCTGTTGTCTCTATTAATCAGTCAAAATGGTCTCAATAGTTTAGATCACATACGTTTAATTATCATGGCCGATACCCATGTTCAAACGAATGAGATGTTCAGGACTGAGTGTGACAGCATGAGCCATGGTAGGGCGGCAGTATAGTGTAATGGTTAGGGAGCTGGGCTCGTAACTGATGCAAATGCATGGTCTTCAGCCATCTGAATTTGGGTCCAGGGTGGCCTAGCGTGCCAGGATTATACCCCTCTGCTGCAGGTCTGCTGAAAGCAGGGAGCAGGGAGCCAATACCTTCCAACCAGTCGCATGAGCTCAGCGAAGGCGAGTCGAAGGTGAAAGCGGCGAATCAAACTCAAACAAAGAGACGCAGGGAAGTGGCTGAAGAGCGAGCGAGAGGAGGCCTGTGCCCGATACGTCACGCTTCGGTGAAACCGGAACCCGAGCGATGTCCAAGCAGCCACATTCCTGCCGTCGTGACTGCTGCTGCAGCAAGGGCTGCTCCCATACTCTACATGCTTCTGCGTAACTCGTTCGACTTCCTCACGGTTCGCGCAATGCGACATGTCGCAAGCACTCTGCAAAGGCTGCAAAGGCTATGCGCAGTCTATGCGACATGGTGTCCTTACATTTCTGGACACTAGCAGGGAAACTCCTGTACCTTCAAACTTCTTCAGACAATCTTTCCTGAAGCTGGTTCATTTTATACCGTGTCGAACAAATGATGCTAGCTATCTATATCGTTAGGTTCTAGCTCGATAAACTGTGACCTATGAACTATGACTATGACTACGACAGCTCCGCCTCCATTCGCTAACCAACCAATCAATGATGCACAACATCTATGTGATGCGGTCCAGAGTTTGATTTTTGTGCTAGGTACGCGACACCCTCTGAAACCCCCTCTGCGTAGGTCGCAAAGGTTGCGTTGATGTTGCAGAGCCCTGGTTGTGTTGTCCTTCGAGCATGTAGAGGCCTTAAGAGTGAGGGTCTCTCTGGGTCTCGAGGCCCGGTCCAGGGAGCTGTGACCCGGGTAGCCAGGTGACTCAACACCGCCGGGCCCTCCAGAAACAATCAGAGGCAAATATTGCCCCAGGGGGAAGGCTGGGGTGCAGCTTAGATAGAGGGACCAAACAACCCCTTCCCTGCTTTTAATCATTAACCAGAGTTTGGTTTAGTGATACTACCTTTGATTTTAGACCAAATGCATTCACTTTAAGCGCCATGCAAGCTCTTCTTTTAGTTTTTTGTTGTTACAGTGTTGAAAATATGAGTGTTACAGACGCACTGCTGGCACATGTAATGTCTGAAAGCAGCAAACGTTCAGTTCCACTGACGTCTGACACAACAGCCACAACAACAACAGCAACCAGTAACAACATCCACATTGTCAGCTGGCACGTCTCTACTGTCTACTCACCTCCCAAGCAGCAAATGAATGGGCACTTTTGTTCCCTCCTTGTGTTTAAATAGTGCCCATGCTCCAACCTCCAGCAGAGCCATGAATGGCCCATTATATCCTAATGGCTTCTGGAGGGCACTGTAGCCCTCAGGGAGCAGACAGGCTCTCGTAGCCAAGTGCTATTACAGGCCAGACCTCTGGAGCTCACTGCAGCGAAGTAGATTTCTGAGTCGAGTTCTGACCCTATGTCCCCTCGGTGTGACAGGCCAGCTCCCGCCCCCAGACCAGCGTTCACTGCCCCATGGCTCCCCCAGGCGCGACCGGCTGGAAACGATAACTGGGGCGAGTTCACGTTGATTTTGACCCCTTGCAAAAAGTTTTTTTTCCTCCTCTTAACAAAAGATGCGCTTGCAGAAAGAAACTGTGTGGTCTGAATGTAAAGACTCAAGGAGATAAATCGTCAGCTCCTTATCACACCTGTTGGACCCCTTTTTCATTCGCATAGATGGGGAAAAAATACCTGCCCTGTTAAAAAAGGACAGTCCACAGGAACAATGTGATTGTTAGAGTCTGACAGTTAGTACCAGCCTCGCGCCATGCCGATAGCTAATGTCATATATAGGCTGTCTGGCTCGCTGGAAGACGTCTCAATCAGGTTGCTTTAGCCAATAGATATGTAATATAATGTTAACTAAAATAACTTGCAAACAAATCTCAATTTGAAAAAAATGATTATCCCCGATTTTCTCTTTTATCCCAATAATTTGTAATGGCCAGTGGTATTCGTAGGCCTTCGTCTCATTGCTGCAACGTCCTCCTCCACTTTGGGAGAGTGGAATGTGTACAGGACACAAGGCAGCCCCAGTGAGCTTCTGAGCGATTCACCCAGCTAATCTCTCATGGACACACATGCTGTGTGCTGGAAGGCAGTGTGAGCCACAAAGAATCAGAGCCTATTTTATATATGATTCTGACACGCGTCAAAAAAAGCGTGATGTTTCAGTATTTCAGTGTAGGCTACAGTTACATGTATGTAAACATAACGTTGGAGCTGTAGTAGCTACTGTATCAAACAGGATGACAGCTGAAGCCAATTGGATTACGGTGTCATGCTGCGGAGCGAAACTCACGATTACATTTCACATTCTCGCAGGGCGCTTTTAATGTGTTCCCTCGCACATTCACACAAGCTCACAGACTCTCCATGATTGTTTATTGTTCAATAACGTTCTGCCTGCACATACGGTCTACAGGTGCATACATCACACGAAAGCCATCTGTCATTTCTCCAAGTTAATGAAGGTCATATTTTTTTTACTACTGTTGTTTCGAGTAAAAGATCAGTCTTGTACAGGGGTCGTAAATTCCCTGCGTAATGCATGCTTTGACGGGAGGCCCAACGCACATTTGTATTAATAATGTTCCATAAATTAAAATAATAATCCTTCTGGCAGCAGTTTTGAAAGTGATGGCTACCTTTTAAATGGGGCCATTTTTCTGTTATTGTCAGACCCCCTCCAGTGACAGGGTACTCCTTCTTGCTCACTGCACTACATTTCATTCATTACGGTTCCTGTCACTTTAATCACAATGAAACATGCACCTCTGTCCAGAACCACCATTTGTCTCGTTGTGAATTACAGAACGCCAAGCTGCAGAGTAATATGGATCCAGTCTACCAGCTTAGAATTATACTAAGAAACGAGTTACTTTTTAATGATATACTTACAGTATTATGGGGATTTCAGCCAGCGTCACAATAGTAATATTGTGAATGACTTTACTGTGTTTTGGGAGCTTTGTGTCCTGACTTGAATAACCTTCATTATGGATGTGCAGTGTAACCAGCAGTATCTCCAGGTTTTAACAGTAGAGTAATACAGTAATAATAAGCTTTAAGCTTGAATAATAATAAAGCTTTATTCTGCTAATATCAATTTTATTCTTTTATTCTTTTTAATTATTGTATCGTCTTTTATTATATCTTCCTTACCTTTTGTGTCCTTGGATTGTGTGGTTTATATATTACCGGTTGTGGTTTATATATTCCCTTGCCTTCTGTGTCCTTGGACTGTGTGGTTTATATATTTCACTATTTCATTATCATGTTTTTTTTCTCCTTGTTTATTTTATAATGTTTTTCTTGAATCATTTTATTCTTTGTACTGTGCTGAAATGTAAAAGCACTTTGAGCTGCATTCTCTGTATGAAAGGTGCTGTATAAATAAAGCTTTATTATTATTATTATTTATTAATATAGCACCTTTCATACAGAGAATGCAGCTCAAAGTGCTTCACAGACTAAATGAAACAGATATAAAACATGCATGTTAAGAGTAGGCAAATAAAACATCAATAAAAGCAAGACAGTAAACGTGAACAATATATTTGCACAATGTACAATCCCTACCCAGAAATGTATACAATAAACTACTCTTATTATATTATAATAAAATGATTTGAACCGATCATGCACATAGTCCTTTGCTGAGGGAGAGATGAGACCTTTTGATTTGTTCACACAGGTCACCGTTTTACAGCACACTGTAGTTCCAGCCTTTCTGCAGGCTTCACTTCCCCTTACTCACCCCCGTCGGGAGGAAATGATTCATCTTGCCTAGTCCTGGTGTAATGACGAGGGAAGGAATCTCTCTGTCTGTGAGAGCGTTCTCATACCCTGCTGAGGTGTGGAGAGAACATAATATAACCTTATATATTGTGCCATATTACATATGCCATTTAGCAGTCTCTTTTATGCAAAGCAAATTACAGTAGTGAATGCATACATGTTTCAGTATATGTGGCCCCATGTAATTGGACCCACGCTCTACCTACTGAGACACACAGAACCACACTCTACCTACTGAGCCACACAGAACCACACTCTACCTACTGAGACACACAGAACCACGCTCTACCTACTGAGACACACAGAACCACGCTCTACCTACTGAGCCACACAGAACCACGCTCTACCTACTGAGACACACAGAACCACGCTCTACCTACTGAGACACACAGAACCACGCTCTACCTACTGAGACACACAGAACTACGCTCTACCTACTGAGTCACACAGAACCACGCTCTACCTACTGAGATACACAGAACCACACTCTACCTACTGAGACACACAGAACAACACTCTACCTACTGAGACACACAGAACCACACTCTACCTATTGACACACACAGAACCACGCTCTACCTACTGAGACACACAGAACCACACTCTACCTACTGAGACACACAGAACCACGCTCTACCTACTGAGACACACAGAACCACGCTCTACCTACTGAGACACACAGAACCACGCTCTACCGACTGAGACACACAGAACCACGCTCTACCTACTGAGACACACAGAACCACGCTCTACCTACTGAGACACACAGAACCACGCTCTACCTACTGAGCCACACAGAACCACGCTCTACCTACTGAGACACACAGAACCATGCTCTACCTACTGAGACACACAGAACCACGCTCTACCTACTGAGACACACAGAACCACGCTCTACCTACTGAGACACACAGAACCACGCTCTACATACTGAGACACACAGAACCACGCTACCTACTGAGACACACAGAACCACGCTCTACCTACTGAGCCACACAGAACCACGCTCTACCTACTGAGACACACAGAACCACGCTCTACCTACTGAGCCACACAGAACCACGCTCTACCTACTGAGATACACAGAACCACACTCTACCTACTGAGACACACAGAACAACACTCTACCTACTGAGACACACAGAACCATGCTCTACCTACTGAGACACACAGAACCACGCCTACCTACTGAGCCACACAGAACCACGCCTACCTACTGAGACACACAGAACCACGCCTACCTACTGAGACACACAGAACCACGCTCTACCTACTGAGAGACACACAGAACCACGCCTACCTACTGAGCCACACAGAACCACGCTCTACCTACTGAGATACACAGAACCACACTCTACCTACTGAGACACACAGAACCACGCTCTACCTACTGAGACACACAGAACCACGCTCTACCTACTGAGACACACAGAACCATGCTCTACCTACTGAGCCACACAGAACCACACTCTACCTACTGAGCCACACAGAACCACACTCTACCTACTGAGCCACACAGAACCACGCTCTACCTACTGAGCCACACAGAACCACGCTCTACCTACTGAGATACACAGAACCACACTCTACCTACTGAGACACACAGAACCACGCTCTACCTACTGAGACACACAGAACCACGCTCTACCTACTGAGACACACAGAACCACGCTCTACCTACTGAGCCACACAGAACCACGCTCTACCTACTGAGCCACACAGAACCACACTCTACCTACTGAGCCACACAGAACCACGCTCTACCTACTGAGCCACACAGAACCACGCTCTACCTACTGAGATACACAGAACCACACTCTACCTACTGAGACACACAGAACCACGCTCTACCTACTGAGACACACAGAACCACGCTCTACCTACTGAGACACACAGAACCACGCTCTACCTACTGAGCCACACAGAATCACGCTCTACCTACTGAGCCACACAGAACCACACTCTACCTACTGAGCCACACAGAACCACGCTCTACCTACTGAGCCACACAGAACCACGCTCTACCTACTGAGCCACACAGAACCACACTCTACCTACTGAGCCACACAGAACCACGCTCTACCTACTGAGCCACACAGAACCACGCTCTACCTACTGAGTCACACAGAACCACGCTCTACCTACTGAGACACACAGAACCACGCTCTACCTACTGAGACACACAGAACCACGCTCTACCTACTGAGACACACAGAACCACGCTCTACCTACTGAGACACACAGAACCACGCTCTACCTACTGAGACACACAGAACCACGCTCTACCTACTGAGACACACAGAACCACGCTCTACCTACTGAGACACACAGAACCACGCTCTACCTACTGAGACACACAGAACCACGCTCTACCTACTGAGCCACACAGAACCACGCTCTACCTACTGAGACACACAGAACCACGCTCTACCTACTGAGACACACAGAACCACGCTCTACCTACTGAGACACACAGAACCACGCCTACCTACTGAGACACACAGAACCACGCCTACCTACTGAGACACACAGAACCACGCTCTACCTACTGAGACACACAGAACCACGCTCTACCTACTGAGACACACAGAACCACGCTCTACCTACTGAGACACACAGAACCACGCCTACCTACTGAGACACACAGAACCACGCTCTACCTACTGAGCCACACAGAACCACGCTACCTACTGAGATACACAGAACCACACTCTACCTACTGAGACACACAGAACCACACTTCTACCTACTGAGACACACAGAACCACGCTCTACCTACTGAGACACACAGAACCACGCTCTACCTACTGAGCCACACAGAACCACGCTCTACCTACTGAGCCACACAGAACCACGCTCTACCTACTGAGACACACAGAACCACGCTCTACCTACTGAGACACACAGAACCACGCCTACCTACTGAGCCACACAGAACCACGCTCTACCTACTGAGCCACACAGAACCACGCTCTACCTACTGAGACACACAGAACCACGCTCTACCTACTGAGACACACAGAACCACGCTCTACCTACTGAGACACACAGAACCACGCTCTACCTACTGAGCCACACAGAACCACGCTCTACCTACTGAGCCACACAGAACCACGCTCTACCTACTGAGCCACACAGAACCACGCTCTACCTACTGAGCCACACACAGAACCACGCTCTACCTACTGAGCCACACAGAACCACGCTCTACCTACTGAGACACACAGAACCACACTCTACCTACTGAGCCACACAGAACCACGCTCTACCTACTGAGCCACACAGAACCACACTCTACCTACTGAGCCACAGAAACCACGCTCTACCTACTGAGCCACACAGAACCACGCTCTACCTACTGAGCCACACAGAACCAGCCACACAGAACCACGCTCTACCTACTGAGACACACAGAACCACGCTCTACCTACTGAGACACACAGAACCACGCTCTACCTACTGAGCCACACAGAACCACGCTCTACCTACTGAGACACACAGAACCACACTTCTACCTACTGAGACACACAGAACCACGCTCTACCTACTGAGCCACACAGAACCACGCTCTACCTACTGAGACACACAGAACCACGCCTACCTACTGAGCCACACAGAACCACGCTCTACCTACTGAGACACACAGAACCACGCCTACCTACTGAGCCACAGAACCACGCTCTACCTACTGAGACACACAGAACCACGCTCTACCTACTGAGACACACAGAACCACGCTCTACCTACTGAGCAACACAAACCACGCTCTACCTACTGAGCCACACAGAACCACGCTCTACCTACTGAGACACACAGAACCACGCTCTACCTACTGAGCCACACAGAACCACGCCTCTACCTACTGAGAAGAACCACGCTCTACCTACTGAGACACAGAACCACGCTTACCTACTGAGACACAGAACCACGCTCTACCTACTGAGCCACACAGAACCACGCTCTACCTACTGAGACACACAGAACCACGCTCTACCTACTGAGACACACAGAACCACGCTCTACCTACTGAGCCACACAGAACCACGCTCTACCTACTGAGACACAGAACCACGCTCTACCTACTGAGACACACAGAACCACGCCTACCTACTGAGACACACAGAACCACGCGCTACCTACTGAGACACACAGAACCACGCTACCTACTGAGACACAGAACCACGCCTACCTACTGAGCCACACAGAACCACGCCTACCTACTGAGCCACACAGAACCACGCTCTACCTACTGAGATACACAGAACCACACTCTACCTACTGAGACACACAGAAAACACGCTTACCTACTGAGACACAGAACCATGCTCTACCTACTGAGACACAGAACCACGCTCTACCTACTGAGCCACACAGAACCACGCTCTACCTACTGAGACACACAGAACCACGCTCTACCTACTGAGACACACAGAACCACGCTCTACCTACTGAGACACACAGAACCACGCTCTACCTACTGAGCCACACAGAACCACGCTCTACCTACTGAGATACACAGAACCACACTCTACCTACTGAGACACACAGAACCACGCTCTACCTACTGAGCCACACAGAACCACGCTCTACCTACTGAGACACACAGAACCACGCTCTACCTACTGAGCCACACAGAACCACACTCTACCTACTGAGCCACACAGAACCACACTCTACCTACTGAGCCACACAGAACCACGCTCTACCTACTGAGCCACAGAACCACGCCTACCTACTGAGACACACAGAACCACACTCTACCTACTGAGACACACAGAACCACGACCTACTGAGACACACAGAACCACGCTCTACCTACTGAGCCACACAGAACCATGCTCTACCTACTGAGCCACACAGAACCACGCTCTACCTACTGAGACACACAGAACCACGCTCTACCTACTGAGCCACACAGAACCACGCCTACCTACTGAGACACACAGAACCACGCTCTACCTACTGAGACACACAGAACCACGCCCTACCTACTGAGCACACACAGAACCACGCTCTACCTACTGAGCCACACAGAACCACGCCTACCTACTGAGATACACAGAACCACACTTCTACCTACTGAGACACACAGAACCACGCCTACCTACTGAGACACACAGAACCACGCCTACCTACTGAGACACACAGAACCATGCTCTACCTACTGAGCCACACAGAACTACACTCTACCTACTGAGCCACACAGAACCACACTCTACCTACTGAGCCACACAGAACCACGCCTACCTACTGAGCCACACAGAACCACGCTCTACCTACTGAGATACACAGAACCACACTCTACCTACTGAGACACAGAACCACGCCTACCTACTGAGACACACAGAACCACGCTCTACCTACTGAGACACAGAACCACGCTCTACCTACTGAGCCACACAGAACCACACTCTACCTACTGAGCCACACAGAACCACACTCTACCTACTGAGCCACACAGAACCACGCCTACCTACTGAGCCACACAGAACCACGCCTACCTACTGAGCCACACAGAACCACGCTCTACCTACTGAGATACACAGAACCACACTCTACCTACTGAGACACAGAACCACGCCTACCTACTGAGACACACAGAACCACGCTCTACCTACTGAGACACACAGAACCACGCCTACCTACTGAGCCACACAGAATCACGCCTACCTACTGAGCCACACAGAACCACACTCTACCTACTGAGCCACACAGAACCACGCTCTACCTACTGAGCCACACAGAACCACGCTCTACCTACTGAGCCACACAGAACCACGCTCTACCTACTGAGCCACACAGAACCACGCTCTACCTACTGAGCCACACAGAACCACGCCTACCTACTGAGTCACACAGAACCACGCCTACCTACTGAGACACACAGAACCACGCTCTACCTACTGAGACACACAAACCACACTCTACCTACTGAGACACACAGAACCACGCTCTACCTACTGAGACACACAGAACCACGCTCTACCTACTGAGACACACAGAACCACGCTCTACCGACTGAGACACACAGAACCACGCCTACCTACTGAGACACACAGAACCACGCCTACCTACTGAGACACACAGAACCACGCTCTACCTACTGAGCCACACAGAACCACGCTCTACCTACTGAGACACACAGAACCACGCTCTACCAACTGAGACACACAGAACCACGCTCTACCTACTGAGACACACAGAACCACGCTCTACCTACTGAGACACACAGAACCACGCTCTACCTACTGAGACACACAGAACCACGCTCTACATACTGAGACACACAGAACCACGCTCTACCTACTGAGACACACAGAACCACGCTCTACCTACTGAGCCACACAGAACCACGCTCTACCTACTGAGCCACACAGAACCACGCTCTACCTACTGAGCCACACAGAACCACGCTCTACCTACTGCGCCACACAGAACCACGCCTACCTACTGAGCCACACAGAACCACGCTCTACCTACTGAGCCACACAGAACCACGCTCTACCTACTGAGCCACACAGAACCACACTCTACCTACTGAGACACACAGAACCACGCTCTACCTACTGAGCCACACAGAACCACACTCTACCTACTGAGCCACACAGAACCACACTCTACCTACTGAGTCACACAGAAGCACCTGGAGATTCTCCCCTCTGTCAGCTGACCACAGTGTTTCCTTCCAGCACTAATGCAACCTGCTCGCTCCTCCCTAACCAGCATCATTAGGACACCTGGGTTGAGATGAACATGTACTGGTGAATTGTAGCAGGGCGGTCTCTGGTGATGATGTCCGCTGTTTGCTCAGGCATCCACACTGCTGCAGACCTCCTGTAGCCAAGGACCGATCCTTTGCTCCAGTTGCACTAGTCTTGAGAACATCGCCCTCTGCAGGTAACAGAGAAGTATTGCATCTCAGTGTAATGCTCCGCCAGAGCTTCGGCATTCTCTGAGGCCCATCAATTAAGCCAGTTAGTTAAACTGAGAGGGAGCTCATCTGTGAGGTAGAATTGACCTCACTGTTGGACAGCATCTGTGGGCAGCATAAGGATCCCATTGAGAGTCTGGCACTATGCACAATGCACTACTAATATGAGGTCTAAGGTTGGTTACTCTGAAACTGGGGTGTGATTTGAGATACAGGATGCAACCCACTAAGTTGCACCCCCATCACACCTTTGCCTGATTGGTGGGAAATTGCTAACTGCCATTCCCCCCCTTTTGCATTGGAGCTGCAGTATGATCAGCAGACACTGCCAGTCTCTTTATGTTATGTAATTTATTGCTCAGTAGACCCCTCCCCAGGCAACCCTGCTTGATGCGTGCCGTTTCTGCATTCTCTAAATCATTCATACAGCGTCGAGAAAGGGAATTTCCATGTTTTTCGTTTGCGTAGCTGCTGCTCTGACACAGCATAACCCACACAGCTTACATCATTTATGCACCTGGCCAGGTATTTTACTGAAGCTGTTCAGATTAAGTACCTTGCTCAAGGGTATAATGGCAGGGCCCCTTCCAGGATTCAAACCTGCAACCTTGTGATGAAGAGCCCAGACCACAGTGGTGCCACACTCCGTGCTCCATGTGACCTGGGAAATTCTGTGAAGCTGGAATTATTCTGCAAAACGTGACCACTAAAAGCAGTGGAAGTCATTGCGTAGCCTGTACTATTCTGAATCTTGGTGATTTGACGCCTCAAGACATGGGCTCTGTAGCAGAGGAGGTACTGCTCCAGTTTGTATTGTCATGACCTCTCTGTGTTATAAAGGGACACGTCTGAGGAAGGAGACCACACCACTCATGAGCAGCACAAGGTTCTGACTGAGGCAAAGCGCTGCGAGGCTATCCCGCGCTGAGGGGAGATGCCATTGGGTTACTGCCGTCTGGCCACACGCTACGCAGACAACACTGAGGAAATTCCACTTCAAATATACATGCCATCGTTTATTTCCTCTCCACTGTGGGGGAAAAACAACTGCAGGCATCGGTACTCTTCTGACATTTTTCACAACCGTTCGTAAACGCTTAACACAGTTGTAATTCGTACTGACATCCGCATGACGTTGACACAGCATCGCATTGGCCTTGAGAAAACGTGATCCAACGTGATCCTAATGGACTGGGGTCTGGCTGTATCTGTAATCTGGGGTTTGTGGCGGAACCTCTCGCTCTGCGTTTCCCGGGGGCAGGACTTGTTTATTCATCGGTTTGTTTATTTATGTACTTAGTTGGCGGACGCTCTAAATCCAGAGTGACTTCCTAGGCTGTCGTGGGAAGATGGTGAAGTGAGAAGCAACAGGAAGTGACACGTGCGCTCATGGGGAGTCACGGGGCTCTGTGACGGGGGGCGGAGCTCTGCAGGGGACGGAGCCCTACTTACGGGCGTCACATGACATTTTACATTTTAGGCATTTAGCAGACGCTCTTATTCAGAGCGACTTACACAGTTTACATTTCTTTACATACAATCCATTTATACCGCTAGAAATTTTACTGAAGCAATTCAGGTTAAGTACCTTTAGCTCAAGGGTACAACAGCAGTGCCCCACCTGGGAATTGAACCTGCAACTCTCTGAGTTACAAGCCCAGCTCCCTAACCATTACACTACACTGCCAGCCACATGAGGGCACAGATACGCTTCTCAGCTCCGTGGGGCCCTTAATCTCAACACTGGCACTGTGTGAGAGTCACGTGGGCGCACTGTTCAACATAAATGTAAATGGACAATAAAACCTGCAAGTGTTTTAGGTTATTTAAAAATTTACACTCCCTGAGAGGTGCTGATGTTTTCCCCCTCGTGGGAGCAGTTTAATGTCAGACTTGCTGCAGGGCCCAGAGCCAGGAGGCTGGTTATTGCCGGGGGTTTCAGACAGTTTCAGGAAGTAACATTATTGTTCATTTGAAGAATATTGTTATGAATGGTATTGGTAATGACTGTTTGTGCTTTATCCACAGATGCTGTCTGAACTGGACCATAAACGAGGCCCTCGAATGTCCCAGGTCAGTGAGAGACATGAAATCACACACATATTCACACACAATCATCCTGACTGCACCTGTAATCACGCACATATTCACACACAATCCATCTGTGTCTGTAATCACACACATATTCATACACAATCCATCTGTGTCTGTAATCACACACATATTCACACACAATCGTCCTGACTGCATCTGTAATCACACACAATCATCCTGACTGCATCTGTAATCACACACAATCCGTCTGTGTCTGTAATCACACACAATCCATCTGTGTCTGTAATCACACCCAATCCATCTGTGTCTGTAATCACACACATATTCACACACAATCTCTCTGACTGCATCTGTAGTCACACACAATCTTCCTGAATGCATCTGTAGTCACACACAATCTTCCTGAATGCATCTGTAGTCACACACAATCATCCTGAATGCATCTGTAGTCACACACAATCATCCTGAATGCATCTGTAGTCACACACAATCATCCTGAATGCATCTGTAGTCACACACAATCTTCCTGAATGCATCTGTAGTCACACACAATCATCCTGAATGCATCTGTAGTCACACACAATCATCCTGAATGCATCTGTAGTCACACACAATCATCCTGAATGCATCTGTAGTCACACACAATCATCCTGAATGCATCTGTAGTCACACACAATCATCCTGAATGCATCTGTAGTCACACAATCATCCTGAATGCATCTGTAGTCACACACAATCATCCTGAATGCATCTGTAGTCACACACAATCATCCTGAATGCACCTGTAGTCACACACAATCTTCCTGAATGCATCTGTAGTCACACACAATCCATCTGACTGCACCTGTAGTCACACACAATCTTCCTGAATGCATCTGTAGTCACACACAATCTCTCTGAATGCATCTGTAGTCACACACAATCTCTGACTGCATCTGTAGTCACACACAATCCATCTGACTGCACCTGTAGTCACACACAATCTTCCTGAATCATCTGTAGTCACACACAATCTCTCTGAATGCATCTGTAGTCACACACAATCTTCCTGACTGCACCTGTAGTCACACACAATCTCTGACTGCATCTGTAGTCACACACAATCCATCTGACTGCACCTGTAGTCACACACAATCTTCCTGAATCATCTGTAGTCACACACAATCTTCCTGAATGCATCTGTAGTCACACACAATCTTCCTGAATGCATCTGTAGTCACACACAATCTTCCTGAATCATCTGTAGTCACACACAATCCGTCTGAATGCATCTGTAGTCACACACAGTCCCACACGACATCCCTGCGCTGTGTTGGCTGTCCAGCTCGACTTCAGCATTAAACTCCCTGCTAACCTTTGAGTCACCACTGTGCCACCCATACCAATGCAGGAAGACTATTTCACACCCTACAATCCACAGTGTTACAGGAGAGAGCCAGCCCTGACCAGCCCCTCTCACTGGCAACTGCTAACCTGCGGTCACCTAAACTTTGCAGAATTTACCTGGTAGCTTCTCAGAGTAGACCTGGCTGGGTGCATTTAAATATGCATGAAATCCCCCAGTTGGCAACACTGGTCTTTAAGCCCTCCCACATTGGTATGGCGTGGGTTCTGTTTGGCTGGCATTGGTTATTCTGCTTAAACAGCAGGCTGTGTTTTGTAGTGTAGAGTATCGAGGTGTGGATGATGTACTGCACAGAGTGCTGCCATAGCAGGTAAGCCTCGATCGAGTGATTGCCTGCCACAGACTGACATTTTGTCATATTCATTAGGGTTTCATTTTGAGAGGCATCTGGATCCTGTCAGTGGAATCTCATAAACATAATGATCAAGATGGCGGCGCGTACACATCGCGAGGCCCAGCGTCTACCCAGATTGTGCGAATTTGCAGTTATTTACCTATTAGTTGTAAATCTGTTTTTCCAAAACAGTCTTGCACTAATATCGTACACCCGTGAACATCTTTTGGACCTTGGATTACAGCAATACCACGACGTTAAAGTCGTTCTTCCGCTCCCCAGCGAGATCGCTCGCTCACCCGGGACTACTACCGCAGTGCGGCCGGCCGGAAGTGCTCCCCGACCGCGCAGTGAACGTAAACAAAGACGGGGTAAGCGGGGAGGCTTAAAGGCTAAGCTAAAGCTAGCTCCTCACCGGCAAGCGCTCCCCAGCTTATTCCTCGCCAATGTTCGCTCTCTGGTGAACAAGATGGATGATCTACGGCTGTGGATTATCAACCACCATTTGATTAAGGACTGCAACGTCATGATATTGACGGAATCCTGGCTCAATAGCGAAATTCCCAACAGTGCTGTTGAGCTAGCAGGACGCGAGCTACACCGAGCGGACAGATCAGCTGACTCGGGCAAATCACGGGGAGGAGGTTTGTGCATTTATGTAAACAAAGCTTGGTGCACAGACAATTCCACTGTTGAGAGTCACTGCTCTGTTAACCTGGAATATCTCGTAGTTAAATGCAGACCTTTTTATCAGCCTAGGGAATTTACAGCTACCCTAGTGATTGCAGCATACATACCCCCAGATGCTAATGCCAAGGCAGCAATGAAAGAGCTCCATGCTGCCATTAGCAAGTATCAGACAATGCATCCGGAGGCAGCCTTTATCGTTGCAGGAGATTTTAATCACTCCAATCTGAAGACTGTGCTCCCCAAGTTTTACCAGCATGTCTCTTGTCCCACAAGAGGCAACAAAACTTTAGACCACGTTTACACTAACATAAAGGAGGCATACAGAGCTGTTCCCCTCCCCCACCTGGGACAGTCTGATCACCTCTCTTTGTTCCTACTACCCAAGTACACCCCACTCATCAAACGGATTAAGCCCTGACCAGATCTGTGAAGATATGGCCTGAGGGGGCAGACTCTGAGCTACAGCGCCGGCTACAACCCACGGACTGGAGCCTGTTTGCCACCCAGGCCACCACAGACTCCCACACAGACATTCACTCCTACACCTCCTCTGTTTTGGACCATATCAGCTCCAACATCGACAGTGTCACCACCACCAAACGGATTACCACTTTCCCCAATCAGAAGCCGTGGATGAACAGAGAGGTCCGCTTACAGCTGAAAGCACGTGACACCGCTTTTATATCTGGTGACAAGCGGGCCTACTGCTCAGCCAGGACTGACCTGAACAGGGCAATCAAGCAGGCCAAGCACAGCCACAAGCTCAAGGTTGAGGATCACTTCAACACCAATGATCCCCGACGCATGTGGCAGGGCATCCAGGCCATGACGGATTACAAACCCTCCAACAACTCCCCCCCTGCACCCCACTGACCCCTCCTCCCCTGATGAACTCAATAACTTTTATGCCCGCTTTGATAGAGACAGCCGGGAGACGCCCACCAGGGCTGCTCTCCCTGCTGATCTCCAACCCTCACTATCTCCCCCCACGGATGTGTTCAACGCACTGAGCAGGACTAATGCACGCAAGGCAGCTGGGCCTGATGGCATCCCCTGGCCGGGTGCTCAGGAACTGTGCTGAGCAGCTGACGGAGGTGTTCACTGACATTTTCAACCGGTCTCTAGCCCAGGCAACTGTCCCAGCGTGCTTCAAGACCACCTCCATCGTGCCTGTGCCGAAACACTCCTCCGCGACGAGCCACAATGACTTCCGCCCTGTTGCACTCACCTCCACCATCATGAAGTGCTTCGAGAGGCTGGTCCTGGCTCACCTCAAATCTGGCCTCTCACCATCTCTCGACAAACACCAATTTGCCTACTGTGAGAACAGGAGCACGGATGACGCCATCTCTTCTGCGCTACACTCGGCCCTCTCCCACCTGGACGAGAGCAACACTCACGTGCGAATGCTGTTCATCGACTTCAGCTCAGCATTCAACACCATCATCCCATCCAAACTCATCTCCAAGCTTGGTGACCTTGTGGTAACCAAGGACTTGGACATCATCCCCTCCGTCTGCAACTGGATCCTTGACTTCCTGACCAACAGACCCCAGTCTGTTAGGATAGGCAACCTCACCTCCTCCACCCTAACCCTGAACACCGGCGTCCCACAAGGCTGCGTGCTGAGCCCCTTCTCTACTCCCTCTTCACCCACGACTGCACTCCTATGCATGATACCAACACCATCATCAAGTTTGCAGACGACACAACGGTGGTGGGCCTCATCAAAAACAACGATGAGACGGCCTACAGGGAGGAGATCCAGCACCTGGCGACGTGGTGCGCCGACAACAACCTAGCACTGAACACCAAGAAGACCAAGGAGCTCATCGTGGACTTCAGGAAGACTAGGGCTGTCGCTCACGCCCCCGTCCACATCAATGGGGCGGAGGTCGAACGTGTCTCCAGCTTCAAATTCCTGGGTGTCCACATCTCCGAGGACCTCTCCTGGACCTTCAACACCTCATCACTGGTCAAGAAGGCTCACCAGCGTCTCTTCTTTCTGAGGAGACTGAGGAAAGCCCACCTATTCCTCAGATCCTGGTGAACTTCTATCGGTGTGCCATTGAAAGCATCCTCACCAACTCCATCATGGCCTGGTATGGCAACTGCACTGCCTCTGACCGGAAGACACTGCAGAGGGTGGTGAAAACTGCCCAACGCATCACTGGCTCATCTCTCCCTGCCATCAAGTCCATCCACGACAGACGGTGCCTGAGGAAGGCTCAGAGCATCATCAGGGACTCCTCTCACCCTAACCACGGACTGTTTGCCCTCCTCCCCTCCGGGAGGCGCTACAGGAATCTTCGTTCCAAGTCCAGCAGACTCAGGAACAGCTTCTTCCCCGCCGCTGTCATCTCCTGAACTCCTCATCCCTCCTCACCCCCTCCAGTGACTGCCCCTCTCCACCTCCCCCGTAGTATCCTGACCTAGACTCTGGATCACTCCGGACTCTGGATACTATGGTTTACTCTTCATGTAGTAACTCTGTTCACTGACTCTGGATACCCCCTGACTACCCGCACTAGCTCTGTCATACCTTCATTCTGCACATACCCATGTACAATATTGTAATATAGCCTTGTAAATTCTGTATAATTTTGCTGTACTACCTATACATATATTTATATATTTATACTCACCTGTACTTACCTATACATAACTGCACTAGTCTGTATATAAATTATAGCAACATAGCAACTAACTACCTTTATAGTAATTATTCAATACTGTGCCTGTTAGCATTATAACTTCTGCTATAGTACTGTATTGTTGCACTTACTGACATGTTTGCACTCTGGTTAGATACTAAACTTCTTTTCGCTGTACTGTACCTGTACTGTACAATGACAATAAATTTGAATCTAATCTAATCTAATCTAATCTTAGAAAAAAAAAAAAGACCTTTAAGAATTGAAAGCTTGTCCTGGCTGTCTGAGTAATTTTGTTCTTCCCTGCCTCAGTGTGTTATTGTGAAATAAACCCTGTAGAGATCCTCAGAGAAGGATAGACAGCCTTTTGTCGCCATGGTTTTCTGAATGTGTATATCCTGCTCGCCATCTGGGATTTACTGATTTCAAAAGCGGTCGTGAATTTGCCAATATGCACACGTTAGCGGGGTCGTTAAGCCTAGCCACGTTGTTTTTTCCAAAGACCATTGTTTTTGCAAACACCTTTACATTAAAACCGTAAGGAAGAACGATGCATGGGGATAACTAGTGAAATGTTTATTCTTTGTTGGAGAATGTTGTTTCTGGAACGTTGGCGTAGTGAGGGAGAGTCTTTGATAAAGGGCAGCTTGGACCCCTCCTCTGCTCTGGTGCCCTATATGAGTGAAGGGGTGTGAAGGTTGGGGTTGCTTAAATTTGCCCATAACGTATTCATAATATACTGCATGCCCATTAATACATGCAGTTAGAGAGTAGTTACAGGAAATCACAAGTTCAACTGAACTTAAAAAGGTGTGTCTCCTTAAATTGGTTTCAGTTGTAACTTAACATGACATTACATACCATTACAAATAATAAAATATGCTACGACGATAACAGTATTATAATATTATGTTTGATTATATCACTTAACTAGGTTATAAGTTAAGTGTTATAAGTTAGGATATCCCATGGTGCTTTTCGAAAAAGAGTAGGGTGTTAACCCGGTGTCCTGGCCAAATTCCCAACCAAAAAAACCCCCCCATATATATATACATTCATTCAAAATGTATTCATTCCCCTCCCTCCTCGCCTCTCCACTGTGTATCTGATGTGTGGTGACTTTGTACTGGCGCACTATGGCTGCCGTCCCGTTCACCCAGGTGGGTGCTGTACATTTGTGGTGGTTGAGGTGAGTTGTCCCTATCATTGTAAGCGTTTTGAGTTCCCTGGAAGAAAAGCAGTATATAAATCCAATTATCATTCATTCATTCATTCATACAGCGTATTCCCGTTTGGCTCTGGGGCTGCATGCTTGTGTTTGAGGTTACAGCACATGGCAGGAACGCGCACTATGCTGTCTCACGGCGAGTGCGCTCCAAACCACAAGCATGCAACCGGCAAACGCACCAGAATCCCCTGGATGTACGATCACACACTCGACAGGGCCGACATTTCAAATACGCACTGATGCGTACCTGTATGTGTTATGAGATCACTGCGCTCAGCAGAGAAACATCATTTATCTTAGCAAGCACGGATGAGAAATGGAGGAATTTGTAAAACATTTATCATGAAAAGTCTATTTCATGGGAATTCACCAAATAACATAAGTGTAAATAGCTTTACCTTCGAAGTGAAAAATCATGAGTTTTAAATTTCAACTTTTCTAGCTCAGATAGATGAAGAAACCTCGACAATGAGCTAATATGAAGACAAATTGGAAAAAAAGAATTTGAACGACCCCCACACACACACACACACACACACACACACACACACACACAATATCATTACTACTGCGCGCCACACACATATTCTCAGTACTACCGCCCCCACATACATACACCCACTATAATTTCTACTGCATTTCAGACGTCATGAGTTTCGAGGAGGATTAATATGTGATGATGCATTTGCACATGTTTACATTAGCACACTGTGCTTACGCATGTCACAGATGACCTTTGACCTGGACAGGATGTAGCCATTTCCAGGTCGTTACACATACCCATGATGCCGTTGTGCCCTTACATTCCTGCCTTATTAATGTTGTTTGAAAACGTAAGTGAGTATTTCCGCAGTTACCAAACCACTTAGTTCCATACATAGACTTGTAGCCAAGCCAATTCCATAATAAATTGAGTTATTTGAGAATAAATTCAGTATAGAACACCTGTTTGGTACAGTCAGGTTAATGACACATTTAATGAGCTGATTTCAGATCTTTCTCAGAGTTCAGTAGGAAAACACTGACACACGCATACACATACACACACACACACACAGGCACAGAGACCGATGGGCACACGAGAGGGAGGGATGAGCAGACCTTCCGATCCCCACACCCCCTTTGTAGCTGTTTCATCAGCATGACCCCAAAGTGCATGGCTATATTTTCTTTAATTCACCCTACCTCTCTCCCTCTTTCCTTCTCTTCCTGTCTCCAAACCCTACCTCTCTCCCTCTTTCCTTCTCTCTTCCTCTCACCAAACCCTCCATCTCTCCCTCTCTAGCTGCGTAAGCTTTTTCTGTGCACATACATATTTTAACCTGCAGGGGGCAGCCTACCTCCTTTCCGGTGGTTCTGATCGCTCTGACTCCTCCCCTGACCCCTCTCTCTCTCTCCCTCTCCTCCTCAGTCTTTGGGCACCAGCGTGACGGTGGACATCGCGGTGATGGGCGAGGCCCACGGGCTCATCAGCGACCTGCTGGCGGACCCCTCCCTGTCGCCGAACACGTGCAGCTCTCTCCGCGCCGTCAGCAACCTGCTGAGCACCCAGCTCACCTTCCAGCCCCTGCACCGGCCGCGCGGCAACACCATGAGCTCCTGCGCCGACGCCCACGCCTGCTCCGACTCCGACGACGGAGGCCTGGACCGGGGAGAGAGGCAGGCCATCGCCAAGGTGACGCCCCGCTGCACCCTGGGAAACGTAGTTGCCTGCATGGGGCTGCCTGCTAGGGGCTTGTGCTGTTAAATGTGCCTGCCAGGGGCTTGTGCTGTTAAAGCATGGTTTCAGCGTGGTGACATGCCACACAGGCTGGTATCGAGTCCAGACTGCACCGGTGCTGACCAAGGCTAGCGTCCCCACAGGGCAGTGCATGATCGGCTGTAATGTCACCCAAGGAGGGATGTTTTTTTTTTGTTTTTTTTTTTTTGTCCTCACTCGCATACATTGTCTTCATTGCACACTAGCGACCCCCTCTGGTCAGTTCGAGGCCCTGCAGCTCAGTTGGTGGACAGTGGAGTGAAAAGTGGCAGCTGGCAGAATGCTCTCCTGCCTGAGTGATTTGTGTAGCCTGAAATGCTTCAGGACATCTCCGGTTTATGAAGCGTTGGCTCGGATGATGGTGTCAGCCAATAAAATATTAATACTGATGCTAATGCTAATCAGCTAACCTGACCGTGGCTGTGAGGGTGTGCCACACAATTGTGGGTTGGTGTTGTACCCATGAATGACGTGTTTAACCTAGTGCTCCAGTTAAATATCCAGCTAGAGAGTAAAAGGATAACATGTCTAAGCTTCCTTGCACAAGTGCACCAACAGACTATATCCATGTGATAAATGATGTCATTAACGGATGTTGCCACCTCTGTGGCCTTCAAACAGGTTGTGATATGGTGCTTTGTGTGTGTGTTTGTGGGGGTGTGTGCGTTTTGGTGTATGTGTGTTTGTGCGTGTGCATGTGTGTGTGTGTGTGTGTGTGTGTAGCGTCTCAGGCGGAACCTGCCTCTGGGAGTTCTGCACAGGGTCTCCTCCAGTTGGACCACCACCACCTCCGCCACGGGCCTCCCCACCGTGGAGCCCGGCCCAGTGCGTCGAGACCGCGCCGCCAGCGTCAAACTGGCCCACGAGAGCTCCACCTGCAGGTACCCCTCCCTCCCTCCCTCTGCACACTCGCTCCATCCTGCCCCCTCCTCCCTCCTCCCTCCTCTCCCTACCTCCTCTGTCACACAGCTCTCCCTCTGTCACGCAGCTCTCCCTCTGTCACACAGCTCTCCCTCTGTCACACAGCTCTCCCTCTGTCACACAGCTCTCCCTCCCTCCCTCCCTCCTCCCTCCTCCCCTCCCTCCCTCCCTCCCCTCCCCCCCTCCCCTCCCTCCCTCCCTCCCTCCCCCCTCCCTCCCTCCCTCCCTCCCTCCCTGTCACACAGCTCTCCTCTGTCACGCAGCTCTCCCTCTGTCACACAGCTCTCCTCTGTCCACAGCTCTCCTGCCCCCTCTGTCACACAGCTCCATCCTGCCCCCTCCCTCCCTCCCTCCCTCCCCATCCTGCTCCCTCCCTCCCTCCTCCGCCCTCCATCTCCCTCCCCCTCCCTCCCTCCCTCCCTCCCTGCACACTCGCTCCGTCCTGCCCCCTCCCTCCCTCCCTCGCTCCGTCCTGCCCCCTCTGTCACACAGCTCTCCCTCTGTCACGCAGCTCTCCCTCTGTCACACAGCTCTCCCTCTGTCACGCAGCTCTCCCTCCCTCTGCACACTCGCTCCGTCCTGCCCCCTCTGTCACACAGCTCTCCCTCTGTCACACAGCTCTCCCTCTGTCACACAGCTCTCCCTCTGTCACACAGCTCTCCCACTGTCACACAGCTCCCCCTCTGTCACACCGCTCTCCCTCTGTCACACAGCTCCCTCCCTCTGCACACTCGCTCCGTCCTGCCCCCTCTGTCACACAGCTCTCCCTCTGTCACGCAGCTCTCCCTCTGTCACGCAGCTCTCCCTCTGTCACACAGCTCTCCCTCCCTCCCTCCCTCCCTCTGTCACGCAGCTCTCCCTCTGTCACGCAGCTCTCCCTCTGTCACACAGCTCTCCCTCTGTCACACAGCTCTCCCCCTGTCACACAGCTCTCCCTCCGCACACTCGCTCCCTCCTGCCCCCTCTGTCACACAGCTCTCCCTCCCTCCCTCCCTCTGCACACTCGCTCCGTCTTGCCCCCTCTGTCACACAGCTCTCCCTCACGCTCATTAGCTGTGCACGTTTATGACTCTGCTTTGTGTCACTCATCAATAGACTGCTATAAAATCTGTCATTACAGCAGAGTTAGCTTGTTTCAAAATCAATCTAGTTTTGCCGCAAGATATTGACAGCAAGGAAACTCTGCTGTTGCATTTTCATTAACCAATTAACAGATCGGTTTTTCAATTATGCCGTTGTTTTTGCTTGTTGTTGTTGTTGAATTTGCTGTGTCAGTCATCGTGCGCGTTTGTGAATCTGCGACGTGCGGTGGTTTTGAGGGCCCCCGAGGCTGCTGCATGAGTTACTGAGGCACGCAGAGGATTTCACAAGGTGTACATTTCACATTTCAAGCATTTCGCTGACGCTCTTATCCAGAGCGACTTACAAGATGTGCATTAATACATGATAGGATCAATCATAGTTTGCGCAAGAGATCAGTGCAGTAATACAGCGATAGACATCGTTGTTGGCAGCTGCATACCATACCTGTAACAGGTTAGTAAAACATTTTTTTGAGGAGTAAACAAGTATACATATACAAAAAGTATTAAACAAGTAGGCAGTGGTGATGACAATTGGGTAGATGTACAGAATTCATTGATAGTGGAGTCTGAAAAGGTGGGTTTTGAGTCTCTTGTGGAAGATCGCATGTGATTCTGCGGTCCTGACCGATTGCGAAAGATCGTTCCACCACCGAGGGGTCAGGACAGACAAGAGGCGAGACCGCGAGGAGCGGCTGCCGGGCGCCCGGAGGGATGGGACAGTCAGTTTACCAGAGGAGGCCGAGCGGAGGGGTCTGTCTGGGGTGTAGGGTGTGATAGAGGAGGCAGAGCAGAGGGGTCTGGCTGGGGTGTAGGGTGTGATAGAGGAGGCAGAGAGGAGGGGGTCTGGCTGGGGTGTAGGGTGTGATAGAGGAGGCAGAGTGGAGGGGTCTGGCTGGGGTGTAGGGTGTGATAGAGAAGGGGTCTGGCTGGGGTGTAGGGTGTGATAGAGGAGGCAGAGAGGAGGGGTCTTGCTGGGGTGTAGGGTGTGATAGAGGAGGGGTCTGGCTGGGGTGTAGGGTGTGATAGAGGAGGCAGAGAGGAGGGGTCAGGCTGGGGTGTAGGGTGTGATGAGTGTCTGGAGGAGCAGTTCCTCTAGCCCAGGGGTGTCCAATCTTATCTGAGAAGGGCCGGTGTGGGTGCAGGCTTTTGTTCTAGCTCAGCACTAAAACACCTGATTCAACTAATTCACCAATCATGGTCTACAATCAAGACCTTGATTAGTTTAATCAGTTGTTTAGTGCTGGGCTAGAACAAAAGCCTGCACCCACACTGGCCCTTCAATCAATCAATCAATCTTTATTTTTGTATAGCGCCATTTACAAACAGGTTGTCACACAGCGCTTCACAATTGGCATTTTCCAGAGGGAATCAAAAAACCAGAAAACCATTGGAGCCAATGTAGGAAACTGGAAAATTATTCCCTGACCCCTTAAAAGGCGGTCGAGATGAACTCCTGGAAAATTGTGGGATACAGAGAAAAACAACACAAATAGTCCTTGAGGCTCATGTGGCTTAACAGACCACTGGAAGGGCATTCTAAGTGTAGGAGTGGGGTGGACCTCATCCCTCCAGATACCAGGGCAGGGCGGGGGATGGAACCAGCAGCTAGGGTCTGGGCCAGCGGCATCCGGCTAACACATGGCAGGGGTGGGGGGTTGACTCTGGGGCAGATGAGCTCCGGGCAGGTGCCACGAAGCCGGGGAGAAAAGAGGAAAGGTGCAATTATGACTATGATAAATATCACGCCGGATCAGGGGGAAGAGTAGTGATAACACTTTTGCACCAGCAGAAGTAATATAGGGCAGCATAACTAATTAGGTGAGTGGCACAGGGAGCACGCAGCCATGAGGGCACTCAGAGACCATCCCACCACATCATCAGCAGTCCTGATAGGGGCGGATCATCACTTATGATTGGTGACAGTAAGGATAGCTCATTGCACCAGAAGGCTCTATTGCTACGCCCCCTCCACATCTGCACCTAATGACTATAAGAGAGACTAAAGAGATGCGTTTTTAACCTAGACTTGAAAATTGAGACCGTGTCTGACTCCTTCACAGAGATGGGTAGACTGTTCCACAGTAAAGGAGCTCTATAGGAGAAAGCTCTGCCACCTGCTGTATTTTTGATATTCTAGGGACTACCAAGTTGCCTGCATCTTGTGAGCGAAGTGAACGTGGGGGATTGTACGGATGAAGTAGATCCGTCAAGTAAGAGGGTGCAAGTCCATGCAACACCTTATAAGTTAAGAGGAGTACCTTATAGTCTACACGATAGTTTATAGGAAGCCAGTGAAGTGACGCTAACACAGGACTAATGTGCTCATATTTCTTTGTTCTAGTCAGGATCCTTGCAGCAGCATTCTGTACGAGTTGTAGGCTCCTGAGTGAGGCATTGGAACAGCCAGACAGTAATGCATTGCAATAATCTAATCTAGATGTAACAAAGGCATGTACCAATTTTTCTGCATCTATTAATGACAGGAAGCCCTAATTTTGGCAATATTCCTCAGGTGAAAAAAGGCTACTCTGGAAATGTTTCACTACTCTGGCTACTCTGGCTAATCAAATGAGAGACCAGGATCTATAGTAACACCAAGGTCTTTTACCGCAAACTTGCAGCAACAGAGCAACCATCCAGATTAAGAGATAAATCAGATAACCCTCTTCTGAGGTTTTGGGCCCCAAGACCAACATCTCTGTTTTATCAGTATTCAGCAATAGAAAATTATCTGACATCCAGTCTTTTATGTCTTTAAAACAGGCCTCCAACTGTTCGAATTGTCCTTCGCCAGGTTTCATTGATAGGTATAATTGTGTGTCATCTGCGTAGCAGTGAAAATGTACGCCATGTTTACGAATGACATCACCAAGTGGCAACATGTAAAGGGAGAACAATAATGGCCCCAAAACAGAACCTTGAGGGATACCATATTCCACCTTGATGAGAGCAGAGGGCTCGTCATTTAACTGCACAAATTGATATCTATCTGATAGGTAGGATTTAAACCAGGAGAGTGCCTGTCCACGCAGTCCAACTAGGTTTTCAAGTCTGCTCAGAAGAGTTTGGTGGTCTATTGTGTCAAACGCAGCACTTAAGTCCAAAAGCACAAGAATAGAGACACATCCACAGTCAGCTGATATCAGTAAGTCATTGACAACTTTAATAAGAGCAGTCTCAGTGCTATGGTGTTGCCTAAATCCTGACTGAAAAGTTTCATAGATGCCCTTCTTGGATAAGATTGGACACCCCTGCTCCAGCCGCTGGGTCAGGAGTGTGCGTAGTGTGTGGACCGGCAGGGCCTGTGGTGGAGTGCGTAACTGTGAAGCCCGATGCGTTTGGAGCGGCGTGTGCGCCGAGGTGAGGCGCAGGGACGCGGAGCAGCGTGGGAGTGCCTCCGAGCGCTCAAAGCCCCACAGGATCATGGGAGAGAGGGTGCAGAGGGCAGAGGCCAGTGGGAGAAGGTGAAACGAAACAGCTTGCATGTCAAAATGGAGGCCAGCGTCCCAGAGAGAGGGGTCAGAACGCCATCCAAGTTCCAGAAGGAGTTATTGTCTTATTTTCCGTTATCTTGTTTAAACATCACAGCCGCAAATCATTCCAGTGTACATGGTAGAACGGAGTGAAATATATTAGGCCCCATATTGTATGCAAGGCATAAAACTTAATTCTTTTAGTAACAACATTCTTTACCCAAAATGATGGGTCCTTGGAGAGAGGAGAGCTGGCTTGTGAGTGTGTTTGGGTGAGCAGCTTGTTTTTGCCTCCGGAGAAGGAGCTCTGGCTTGTGTTCTGTGAGAGAGGGGTACAGTATTTCAGTGACTGACATGGTTCTGCATTGGTGTTGTAGTGTTTCCAGCCAACTGGCAGTGTAGTGTAATGGTTAGGGGAGCTGGGCTTGTAACTCAGAGGTTGCTGGTTCAATTCCCAGGTGGGGCACTGCTGGTGTACCCTTGAGCTAAAGGTACTTAACCTGAATTGCTGTATAAATGGATTGTATGTAAACTGGGCAAGTCGCTCTGGATAAGAGCGTCTGCTAAATGCCTAAAATGTAAATGTAAACGCAACTGCCTGGGTCTCCAGCCCTGAACGAGTGCAGCCACATCCCGCTTTGTCTTTAGCTTCTGACGCAAGGTGTAAGAGAGGGTGGGTAGTCTGGGGGCTTCTCAGCTGGTGGTACTCTGGTTGATCTGATATGATCACGGTCTTTATTCTGTCACTTGCTCTGGCTGTATGGCTGGTGATGCTTCTTTTCTTTTGACATTTTATTTTGTGCTGTTGGACAATTTACATGCTTCTTTTCTTTTGAAATTTTCTTTTGTTTCTGATTTCCCCCTAGTTTGGTAGCCAAGTACACCCGCTATTTTCAAGTCAATCCCCCCCCTTGTATTGTGAGTTCGCTGCCGTAGTATCGTCTCCTCCGTGACGGCACTCACCAGGCCGTGGGACATCGTAGCCACTGGACCACACAGGAGGCCCCCACAATGACCACTCCAGTGTAGTAGTGGGGTTGCTGCCACTCGTAATTTCTCTGTGTTTTGGCAGTGTGGTTTTTATTTCTAATATTTTCCATGCTTAGCCTGGCGGCAAACTCACAGTTCGGCGTATAATAGAGAACTGTCTCTCTGCTGGGAGAAACCAGCAGTGTCAGAAACCCAGACCAGTGCTGTGGCCTTCAAATGGGGAAACCACCTCTTTGTCCTCAACTCACAGCTACCCCACTCGCCATTTCCTTCCTCCCACTATAATAACAAAATAACTTTGTTACATTAACATTTTTCTAAAATCAGATATTATTCACTTAAGTTATCAAATTAATCATTTAAAGTAATCAAAAAGCTAAAGGACACTGTGACTTCAGAGCAAGCAATAACACTTTCAGGCAGCTTTCAGATTAGAGTTTCTGAAAATATTCAGTACATTTGGCTTTTCAACAATAAATGGCTTTGATGATGTTTGAAATAGTATAATCATAATGAAGGCAGGCATCTTATCTCCCAAATCTGAATATCAGCCGGCAAATGACCTTTTTTTCCTACTGTACTTGACTGTGTTATCTGCTCCACATCTGTGCCTCTTAAACATAGATTCCTGGAAACAGAAAATTATGATTTTGTTGTTGATCATGGCTCTGGGTGCTGCTCATTTGGCCCTAGAACCAGCAGTGAACCAGCAGTTATCCGTCGACCTGCGGTGATTTAATACTGAAAGCAAAACAGAGAAATCACGGCTCACTGCAACTTCAGACCATTAAGATAAGCAAAATAAGAGAACTTCTGAGAAACTGCAGATTAAAAGTCTAGTTTCTGTTCAAGATTATTACCATCATATCTTTATTTCAGAAGGCCAAAATGTCTGTGTGCAACATGGTATATGATGGTGTGAGTCATATACAGGGGCTGCCTGACCGTACCCGAGTGTGTAAGAGTGCAGCATGTCTTTGTGTGCGTGTGAGTTCCTGCATGAATGCGTGTGTGCATGTGTGTCCCTTATCTCTAAACCAAATTTTGGGGAAACCACGAAAGCATCCTCTTTCCCATATTCACTTAAATTAAATATCTCATACAGGGAAATGGTGGTCAGGCCTTTTGAGCACTGAACGTTGATCTGTCCCTAAAAATACAAACAATGCTGGACCTCCGATAGCGTAGCGGACTAACGCACTCGTTTACACACTCAAGTGTGAGCTGCCTATCACGGTTGCGGTTCAAAACCTGACTGTGCCAGACTGGCCCTGGTGGGGAGCCCCGATTGGGGGCACCGTTTGACGTCATGACCTCAGTATTTTTGTTGTTGTCTGAGTTTTTTTTTTAACATACTGATTCAGTGTAATACTGAATAAAAGTGGTGAACTACTGTACGTAAAAATGACTTCACTTCCGTATAGGAATGATTTTGTACAAAGCCAAGATTTCTGCTTGCTCGCCTGCTCACTGTCATCGTCATTACTTCTGTGTGTGAGTGTGAGTGTGTGGTGGGTGGTGAAGTGGACCCGTCCCGATCAGGCGGATCTCGTCGTTACTACAAAATCTTTGCTCAGCAAAGATGATGCAGTGATGCTTGGGACGACTTTACTGCACATCGGGAGTTGTAACTCAGACTGCTGATCTGAAGCATGATGTAGGGGTAGAGATCATCTATCGATAGCTACTTTGTGTGTCGTTTTGTTTAGTCGCTAGCCAAATGTAGCCGTCTCTGTCTGGCTGACTGACTGTTACACAAACCACTTTTTTTAGTCAGACTTTACAGTGGTGTTAGTCTAATTGAGGCTAAGTTAGCTAACGTAGCATACATTGACAGTGGTGATAGGCACAAAGCTAGCTACATCTTAGTGTACATTTCCAGTGGCCATTCATAAAATCATGACAGTCTACTACTCTTGTAGTGAATTCACTGCACGGGTAGACTGATTACATCAAATATTTCTTCGTGACATTTCTTGTGACGAACCCCCCTAGAGGTCATGACCTCTGTAATTCTCGACTCCTGGATATGGCCCTGGTGAGACGTTGTTATACTATGATTTGTGTCATACTTTTCTTTCTTTAAATTTATTTCTAATTTTCCCCCGGTTTTTCCTCCCAATTTGGTTGCCAATTATACCCTCTATTTATTTCAATTCACCCTCCCCCACGAGTCCGCCGCCCGTCCTCCGGGGCGAGACATTATTTCCGGGCCGAATTTACTGCCTCTTCCGAGACGGAACTCTACCACGGACACCTTTTTCCTGCTCCTCGACGGACTCGTGCCGGCTCACCTCCCCCCTCCCCCGGAGGCGGACAGCCAAACACCCCCGCCTCCGATCGGGGCTGACGATCAGGGCCGGTCTGGTAGAGACGCGGGTTTCGAACCGCGTCCCTGACAGGCAGTGCACACCACACCGGACCAGCCAAGTGTGGTGCATTAGACCGCTATGCTATCCGCCAGCCCAGGATAGCAGATTTTTGCCTGGACAACAGTGAAGGAGACAAACTCTATATCTCCGCTCTCTGAACTATGAAAGGCTGCGTTTGTCTGACCTCTGGCCTGGTCCTCTTCACAGCTGTGGGCGGCCCTACACGAAACTAAGCCACGGGGAAGGGCCACTGGACAGAACTCACCGGACGGACGAGTGTGCTGCCCGTGGAGCCATCTCACCCGACCGCCCTTTAGGAAAAGGTTTGTTCACGTCAAAATTAGCATTTTTTTAAATTTTTTATTTGTTTCTGATTTTATCCCATTTTCTCCCAATTTGGTAGCCAATTAGACCCGCTATTTTTACGTCAATCCCCCCTAGTAATGTGAGTTCGCTGCCGTAGTCCTGCGACCGGTAGTGGCGAAGCGAAGTGACGCCTCTTACGAGGCGGCACCCGCAGCCGTCGACCGTAACCTGGTACTACAGGGCCACTCTCGCAGCGAACGTCACGTCGGCTCCCCTCCCCCTCCCTGGGGCGGACAGCCAATCGCCGCCCCTGGTGGCCACTCCCGGCCAGAGCCGACACTTGGCGAGACGGGGAATTGAACCCCGGTCTCCGTGGCCAGCGTCGGACATTGTAACCACTGGACCTGGACCACGCGGGAGGCCCAAATTAGCATTTTAAAGGGCCCAGTGGCCGTTCTCCCAAAAAAACTATGGTTTTGGTCAAAGGCATCATTTATAATATAATATATGCCATTTAGCAGACGCTTTTATCCAAAGCGACTTCCAGTAGTGAATGCATAAATTTTTCAGTATGTGATCCCACAACCTAAGTGCTGCCAACGCCATGCTCAACCTACTGAGCCATGCTCTACTGAACCACTAGAACCATTTAATGCCACAGAACCATGCTCTACCTATTTCAGAACAACCATTTTAATGCCCAGAGTTCAATTTGAGGATATTTTCGGGACAAAATATTTGAAAATGAACCCCTGGCAAACAGGGAGTTTTCGATGCTGGGCATGTCCAAGGTAAACATTTATATTCAATAAATCCTCTCCTCTAAACAGATGTGTAGATGTACAAGTAAGGTGGTATAAGTGTAATGTGCAGGTGTAATGTGCAGGTATGATGCTTAATGTGCAGGTCTAATGTGCAGGTATGATGTGTAATGTACAGGTATAATGTATAATGTGCAGGTGTAATGTGCAGGTATAATGTGTAATGTGCAGGTTTAATGTTTAATGTGCAGGTTTAATGTGGCAGGTGTAATGTGCAGGTATAATGTGTAATGTGCAGGTGTACAGGTAATAATGTTTAATGTGCAGGTGTAATGTACAGGTTTAATGTTTAATGTGCAGGTGTAATGTATGATGTTTAATGTGCAGGTATAATGTGTAATGTGCAGGTATGATGTTTAATGTGCAGGTATAATGTCATAATGCCCTCTTTCCGCCCCTCAGAGGACCCAGCAATGGTGACGTCAGACTATGACAGCACTTACGAGACAAACAACAGTGACAGCAGTGACGTTGCACAGAATGAAGATGAGGCCGGGGCCAGCAGGAAGCCCATTGATCTGCGGGAGGGGTGCAGGACGTGCCCGTCCGAAAGCAATGCCCCGCACCCCTTAAGACATGCAGAGGTACAAAGAAGCAACTCATTCCCCCAGTCATAATCAACGGCACTCTGATACACACACAACAGCACTGAAAACACACACAATCACTTAACAACTCACAGAACTGCACAGAAGCACTCTTGGATTGGAAATAGGAGTGTGGTGTGGGGGTAGAAGTATTCTGTGCTTGGGGTGTGGGAATAGGAGTTTGGTGTGGGAGGTAGAAGTATTCTGTGCTTGGGGTGTGTGAGTAGGAGTATGTTGTGTTTAGGGTGTGGGAGTAGGAGTATGGTGTGTTTAGGGTGTGTGAGTAGGAGTATGGTGTGTTTAGGGTGTGTGAGTAGGAGTGTGGTGTGTTTAGGGTGTGTGAGTAGGAGTGTGGTGTGTTTAGGGTGTGTGAGTAGGAGTATATAGTGTGTTTAGGGTGTGTGAGTAGGAGTATATAGTGTGTTTAGGGTGTGTGAGTAGGAGTGTGGTGTGTTTAGGGCGTGTGAGTAGGAGTATATAGTGTGTTTAGGATGTGAGGGTAGTAGTATAGTGTGTGGGGGGTGGGAGTATTTGGTGGTATTTAGGCTGTGGTGAAAGCTGTGGTGACTCATAGCTGTGGTGACTCATGCTGTGGTGACTCTTGGCTGTGGTGACTCATGGCTGTGGTGACTCATGGCTGTGGTGAAAGCTGTGGTGACTCGTGGCTGTGCCGTGTGGCTCATGGCTGTGGTGAAAGCTGTGCTGACTCCTGGCTGTGCCGTGTGGCTCCTGGCCCTCAGGATGAGCCGCTTGCCCCAGAGCCCCTGGTGATGCCGGAGTTGGAGCCGCTGATGAGCCAGCTCAACAACTGGAACTTCCCCATCTTCAAGCTGGTGGAGAGGACCCACAGCAATGGGGGCTGCATCCTCAGCCAGGTGAGACTAACGGGGGGCTAGCAGGCATCCTCAGCCAGGTGAGACCCACGGGGGGCATCCTGAGACAGCCAGGTGAGACTAACGGGGGTGAGACGTCCTCAGCCAGGTGAGACTAACGGGGGCTACATCCTCAGCCAGGTGAGACATCCTCAGCCAGGTGAGGCTAATGAGACTAACGGCATCCTCAGCCAGGTGAGGCTAACGGGGGCATCCTCAGCCAGGTGAGACTAACGGGGGGGCATCCTCAGCCAGGTGAGGCTCGCTGCAGCTGCGTCTTCCAATCCACTCCGGTCACCTGCTGGGTCCTCTCCATAGACGAGTCACCGCCAATCAAAACCAAAATGGCCACGGTCTCAACGTAACTCTTTTGTTTCACACAGAGTTGTATTCTTGTTTAAAACATGTTATTCATTCATTATTCGTTTGTGAATTTTCAGTGATGCTTTGAAAGAATCTTCCAGTAGGGGAGGAAGGGGGCTTGGGTTTGTTTGTTTTCATCGCTGCTCACATCAGAACTGCTTCTAATTTAACCATCTATCCACCCACCCTCTCTTCCTCTGAGCTAACTTGCACATAACCTTCCCCCTCCTAAAAAAAAAATAATAATAATAAAATTTAAGGGAGACCAGATGTAGGCTCTCTCTGGCAGGTCGTAGGGTCAGATCCCCGTTGGGGCCCTGCCGTGACACCTTTGAGCGAGGCGCTTGATCCCAAACTGCTTCAGTAAACGCCCAGCTGCGTGAGGGGATAACATGCAGGTCTGAGGCCACGTCAAGTCTCCGCCGGAGGGGCGTCTCCTGAGCAAATAAACCGCGTGACTTAGTGGCATTAAACGGAAACCCTGAAAGCTTGTGTTTGTTTAATTTCCCAGGTCTCGTACCGGCTCTTTGAAGACACGGGGCTTTTTGAGACCTTTAAGATCCCCACACGAGAGTTCATGAACTACTTCCACGCCCTGGAGAGCGGGTACCGGGACATACCCTGTGAGTAAGAGGAGACCGAATCAGCAAGAGCACACGGGCCATACTCAAATGAATCTCTAAAACACGCATGTCCTAAAATAACAACCTGCGGACGGGGTTGGCCATGTATTGTGGGTTTTAATGTCATAGGGCAGGGGTGTCAAACTCATTCCATCGAGGGCCGAGTGTGTGCAGGTTTCTGTTGTAACCAATGCACTACACCAGGTGATTTCAATTAGGTCCCTCCTTAGTTGAAGAAGTGAGCTAATTTGTGAAATCACCTGGTGTAGTGCATTGGTTACAACAAAACCTGCACACACTCAGCCCTCGAAGGAATGAGTTTGACACCTGTGTCATAGGGTGATGTTGGGAAAAAACAGCAACTTTATTACAGTACTACCTTAAATGTACCACAAGAGGTCCCCTCGTACTCTTAATGGCTTTGACGTTGTAGTTTCCAGAACGTCTGTGTCACACTGCCCCCTTGTGGATGGGTTTGGTGTCCTCACAGCGGCTTTTGTTCCTTCTGGTCCAGATCATAACCGCATCCACGCCACAGATGTGCTGCATGCGGTGTGGTACCTCACCACGCAGGCTGTGCCGGGCCTGCCCAGCCTGGTGAACGACCGCAGCTCCACCGGTGACTCTGGTACGCGCCGCGCTACGACACAGGCACGTCAGGGTGCTGCACAGCAATAGTTTGCACACATAGGGAACAACCTTGGCGTGGTTATTTTGAACCATCACGTAACTGTTCTCTCCCACATCTACTTTACACCAGTCATGCATGGCGTTTGAACTCAGACATTTACCATGGGGCAGTGGTACATCACATTACATTACAGGCATTTAGCAGACACTCTTATCCAGAGCGACTTACAGTTTACATTTCTTTACATGCAATCCATTTATACAGCTGGATATTTTACTGAAGCAATTCAGGTTAAGTACTTTTAGCTCAAGGATACAACGGCAGTGCCCTACCTGGGATCGAACCTGCAACCTTTGCGTTACAAGCCCAGCTCCTTAACCATTGTGCTAACACTGCCGCCAGCGTCTCGCTCAGGAGCTCTCTCGGTTTGAAAGTGGAAATGGAACAGGGCTGTCCGAGAATGCGTTGAAATCAACACTCAGCACAGGAGTTACTGTGTGTCCACACGTGTTGTAAATATAATAGCGTCTGATTTCAATAAGTCTGTGCTCATGTTTTAATAGTGCCAAGCAGATGCAGATGCAGTATGGCGGCAGTGTTAGCATAATGGTTAGGGAACTGGGCTTGCAATGCAAAGGTTGCAGGTTCGATTCCCAGGTGGGGCACTGCCATTGTACCCTTGAGCTAAAGGTACTTAACCTGAATTGCTTCAGTAAATATCCAGCTGTATAAATGGATTGTATGTAAAGAAATTTAAACTGTAAGTCGCTCTGGATAAGAGCGTCTGCTAAATGCCTAAAATGTAATGTAATGTAAAGCGTCCATCAGGGGTTGGTTGGTTTGGTTTGCGTGCGTGTCTGGGGGGCAGCTTGGCTCTGTCCTCACACCGTCTCCTCGTGCGTTAGACTCGGACGGTCACACGGGCTTCCTGACGTCAAAGACCTACGCCGTGCCCGAGAAGCGCTACGGCTGCCTGTCCGGGCTCATCCCCGCCCTGGAGCTCATGGCTCTGTACGTAGCGGCCGCCATGCACGACTACGACCACCCCGGCAGGACCAACGCCTTCCTGGTGGCCACCGGCGCCCCACAGGTGAGCGAACGGCAGCGGGTTGGTGATGTCATAGGGCCAATGCGTCCACTTGATTTGTTTAAATTAAAAAAACACTTCACTTTCTGAATTTCTCAATAGACACATCTCAAGATAACAAAATGACATTTTTACATTTTAGGCAACCGCTCAACTAGAGGTGACAAGATTTTAATAAATGGTAAGAACAATCATAGTTAGCTTAAATGAACATTTGGCAACCTCAACTTGTATTAATTTTCAAATAGTGTCCTGTGATTTATTTCCAAACTCTTTGTATTAATCAGGAAATGTTTATTTTCAGACCATAGATATCTTGTGGACATGTGTAGGTCATAAGCATACACATTAAGAAATGTTGCACTCTTTGACAGCTGATAGCAGGAGAGAATGTTCAGCAAATAAAGCCAAATAGCCAGAGATATTTAGCACCAGAAAATCAGCATTTCCTGATTAATCAGGAAAAATCACATCCCTGATTAATTTAGATATACAGAAGTCGATTTTACTTTCAGTACAGTGTGGATGCAGTTTCTTTGCTCAAGAGCTCAGAGGCAGTTTTGTGTCTGAACCCATGACCCACTGGGTCCATAAGTCCAGAACTTGGCCACAGTACTGACACTGCTCACTGGTCTCCTGTCTTTTAGGGGCTAGGACAGTGCTGGATTTGTGGCCAGTAGGTTATGGGTTTTGAGTCCAAATCTGGTGACTGTTCAGCAGCCGTCTTGTGACTCCGTCCGGGCCGGTCACTGTTTATGCTCTGTGTCGCCCCCTGCAGGCTGTTCTGTACAACGACCGCTCGGTGCTGGAGAACCACCACGCGGCCTCTGCCTGGAACCTGTTCATGTCCCGCCCCGAGTACAACTTCCTGGCCCACCTGAACCACATGCAGTTCAAGCGCTTCCGCTTCCTGGTCATCGAGGCCATCCTCGCCACAGACCTCAAGAAGCACTTTGACTTCCTCGCTGAGTTCAACGCCAAGGTGAAGCCCGTAGGGCCGCACACCACACCTTCCCTCCGTCGCACCTCAGTCCCCTGTGGCCCTGTACCATGTCCCGTAAGGGCTTCCTGTGGCCCTGTACCATGTCCCTTAAGGGCTTCCTGTGGCCCTGTACCATGTCCCTTAAGGGCTTCCTGTGGCCCTGTACCATGTCCCTTAAGGGCTTCCTGTGGCCCTGTACCATGTCCCTTAAGGGCTTCCCTCTCTGGAGTCCCATGTGTATGCTGGACAGGGCCAACAGCGTCTAATGGGCTTCCTGTGGCCCTGTACCATGTCCCTTAAGGGATTTCCCTTCCCTCCTGTTGAAGTCCCATGTGTATGCTGGACAGGGCCAACAGCGTCTAATGGAACGTTCATTTAGTCAGTAAAGGAGGCTATATCGCATGCACCTGATTAATTTACTAACAGGCAAAATCACACTGGAGTCTTAAACAGAGCAAACTGAGCCCAGCCCAAAAGTCATGGAAACACACAAGTGTGGGTTCTCAATAACCTCAAGTAAATAGAGGATTGGCTGGAGCACAAACCAGCATACACAGGGGGCCCAGGATTGAGGTTTGGAAGCTCTCCCCCCCACGCCATGAACAGCTGAGACCCTGACCACCTTCAAGCGACGTCTGAAGACTCACCTCTTCATGGTGCACCTCTCCCCGTAGTCCGGTTTTTGTTAACTTAGGGACATAGTTGCTTAGTTTTACACATGTCTACTTGTTTATGTATTGTATTAGGCTTAGGCATTATTTTCCGAACTGTTTGTTATATTGCTACCTTTGAATTGTGGCTACAGATTTACCTCCAGGGTCCTAGTTTAACTATGTGGTTGCTCCTAGCACCTGGAACTGTACTTCCCGCTAGGGTGGCTTTCAGCTAAACTGTTCTTGACTACAGTTAACACTTTGTTGTACGTCGCTCTGGATAAGAGCGTCTGCCAAATGCCTGTAATGTAATGTCCCCTGTGCCCAGGTGGGCGAGGACGGGCGCTCGGCCATCGACTGGTCCAATGAGAACGACCGGCTGCTGGTGTGCCAGATGTGCATCAAGCTGGCCGACATCAACGGGCCGCTCAAGCACAGGGACCTCCACCTGCAGTGGACCGAGGGCATCGTCAACGAGTTCTACCAACAGGTACAGAGACACCCTGTGTGTGTGTGTGTGTGTGTGTGTGTGTGCGTGTGCGTGTGCGTTCGCGGATCAAACCCTCTCCTCAACACGCACCCAGAGACACGCTGTGTGTGTGTGCTCACAGCTCAAACCCTCTCCTCAACACGCACCCAGAGACACACTGTGTGTGTGCGCCACAGCTCAAACCCTCTCCTCAACACGCACCCAGAGACACGCTGTGTGTGTGTGCCCACAGCTCAAACCCTCTCAACATGCACCCAGAGACACGCTGTGTGTGTGCGCTCACAGCTCAAACCCTCTCCTCAACACGCACCCAGAGACACGCTGTGTGTGCGCTCACAGCTCAAACCCTCTCCTCAACACGCACCCAGAGACACGCTGTGTGTGTGCGCCCACAGCTCAACCCCTCTCCTCAACACGCACCCAGAGACACACTGTGTGTGTGTGCGCCCACAGCTCAAACCCTCTCATCAACACACACCAGTAACAGTCACTCAGTTTGGGCCGAGAGTGGCAGCGCAGGACTCCTGTAACAGCGATCCTGATCGGAGAGAAATCACGGATTGAGAGCTTCTACATTTTCCATTTTAGCCATTTAGCAGACACTCTTATCCAGAGTGACTTACACAGTTTACATTTCTTTACATACAACCCATTTATACAGCTGGATATTTTACTGAAGCAATTCAGGTTAAGTACCTTTAGCTCAAGGGTACAACAGCAGTGCCCCCACCTGGGAATTGAACCAGCAACCTCTGAGTTACAAGCCCAACTGCCTAACTACGCATAGCCTCTTGTAGCCATGCAATAAGAGGCCGAAAGGTTGCTTGGGTGGAAACACACCTCTGGTCTTCAGACACCTCCTTTCTTCCATGATTCTAAAATGCGTACCGTCGTTGGATGTGTCATTTGCTGGAAGGACAGAGCAATAATACAGTGTGTATATAATATGTGCAGTGAATGCACACGTAACAAAATGCCTATGATCGAATGGAAGAGTTGGTGTTAACACAGGCATGAGTGAGTTATCTGCACTCAAGCTCCCATTTGTCTCCTGCATTTAATGCAAGCTGTAAAATGGTGTGCATGTTAAGAGTCCTGGGGGAGTGCTATTGTAGAGCAAGAGACAGTAACATACCATCTCAGCTGCTACTCCATTCAATTACCCCCCCGTCCCTGCCCCCCACCCCCCGCCCCGAAACATGTCCCATCCCAGCTTGCCTTGCCCCCTCTATCATCCAGCAAACAAAACATTAAAAAAGTTATACATACAGTATGGTCTGATGTAATCCATTGAAAAAGCCTTTTTTTCATTCAGTTGTTTTTGTTTTGGGGTGAGAGAGGGGGTGTAGTGTAACTTCAAGGAAATGCCTGCGCCGCATATCACAGCACGCTGGCAACACCTGTGCTTGTTTCCGTGGCAACGAGACAGAACTTTTGCCGATTCAGCAGTCCGGTTACGCCCGGTTCCCGCCTGCACTGCCAGACAACGCTGAGCGTACCTGTGCAACAAAGACCTGCACGCGCACACACCTTTTCAGCCCCTCCGTTTCTGGGGGCAGGCGTTAGTCTAGTCCGGCAGGGCCAGGTGCATACGCCTGCAGGTTTTTGTGTCCTCCACTTACCCTGAGGGCTCAATTAGCAAATTAGCTGTACAAACCAACGGCAAGCTCACTCAGACTTGAACACAGTAAATGTTGCACATCGGAACACAAAAACAGTTCCTATGAAAACAAGTGGAACTCTATTGGAGGGATGCGACGGCATTCTTTCGTAAGAAATCCCATCATTTGGTGTTTTATTGACGGTGGTGGAAAACACTTTCTCAGGCGCTGTTGAGATAGTCACCAGATTGTATCAAAACACTGAGACGGCCAGACGGCATATGGTTTGCATCGTTGTTCATGCTCATCCAACCATTCAATGTCTACTTGTGCTCTGTGGATGGGGGTATTGTCATTCTGGAAGACACCACTCCCATCAGGACAGAAATGCTTCACCATAGGGTGAAGGTGATCACTCAGAATGGCTTTGTATTCATTGCCATTTACCTTGCCCTGTGCCACCAACCCAAGTTCACACGTCACCCCTCTACTCTCCTCTCTGCACTGGCTCCCCATCGCAGCACGCATCAAATTTAAATCACTGGTGCTGGCTTATCAAGCCACTAGAGTGGGTGCACTGGGTGCAGGCTTTTGTTCTAGCCCAGCACTAAACAACTGATTAAACTAATCAAGGTCTTGATTGTAGACCATGATTGGTGAATTAGTTGAATCAGGTGTTTTAGTGCAGGGCGAGAACAAAAGCCTGCAGCCACACTGGCCCGTCTCGGATAAGATAGGACACCCCTGCACTAGAGGAACTGCTCCCCCTTACCTCCAGACACTCATCACACCCTACACCCCAGCCAGACCCCCTCCGCTCCACCTCCTCTGACAAACTCTCCCTTCCCTCCGGGCGCCTGGCAGCCGCTCCTCGCGGTCTCGTCTCGTCTCTTCTCTGTCCTGACCCCTTCAACCCCTCCTTGAATTCAAGTCCATTCGAGCCCAGGGAAAGTGTACAAAAAAAACCGAACGAACCCAAGGGAAATGTGTGGTCACCACAAAGCCACTCACAAGGCTACCTTAAAGAGGGCTGCTGGTGTACGGTCAAGCAAGGGCTGGTGTACGGTCAAGCAGGCACTTACTCTGGGCTCTGCGCCGCTTCAGGGGGATGAGGAGTCCAGCCTGGGCCTTCCCATCAGCCCCTTCATGGACCGCTCGGCCCCGCAGCTGGCCCGGCTGCAGGAGTCCTTCATCACGCACATCGTGGGCCCGCTCTGCAGCTCCTACGACACGGCCGCCATCATGCCCGGGCGCTGGGCGGAGCCGTCCGAGGCCCAGGACAACGACGAGGAGGAGGAGGAGGGAGAGGAGGAGGACAATCCGGCGGAGGAAGACGCCTCCAGCGGATCGGAGACCTCCCGTAACGCCGCTCTTCCTCGACGCCCGCCATTGCCCGTGGGTCGTGACCACAGGCACAGGAGCTCGGGGAAACTCTTTCTCTGAAAGGCTTGGGCAAGAGAGTCCACAACTCCTGGTCGCCAATGGTTACAAACATTTAACACAAAATAAACAAAGAAAAAAGACACTATTCTTCATCCACAAAAAGTGACCAAATTAATAAGTGACAGCTGTCCTTATATACTTGCCCTATCCCTCGTATCGCTGCTAGCTTCGTTTTCCGGCGTAGCGCAGTCATAACTCTTATTTGTCTGTGAAAACGTCTCTATCTTCCGCTTGGTTACGCAGTTAGCTAACTGTCCAACATTAGCTATTAACCCTTTAGGGACCATATTAGTTTGAGGATAAAAAATAAATAAAAAAAATTCACCCAACTGGTCAACACAATTAAATTGATCAAAAAATAAATATAATATACAAGTATGACAAACCATATATTAAAACTATATCTAGCTTCATAAATTGAATGTGCTGCATTTATTTTTAGATGAAAACAATTTTTCAAAAATGTAATAATGATGGCATACCCCTTACATTGGGGGAGGGGAGGGTTGGAGCGATACTATGATGGGTAGCAATGCTTATAACAATAACAATGTTCAATCCAAGTTTGAAAGATCTTATTTACATCCCATAATACATGTGCTTATCTCCAGTACGCCCTTTCTGCCAACAGTTTTGTGGAGTGTTTTTGCCCAGTCCTTGCACACTAGCTACCTTGGCACAAACAACACAGCCTTCCTATCATCACACACTGCAATTTCATGCTTCTTGTCATTTAATATTCTCTCATCCCTTTCTGAGGCTGCATATAATTGTGGATGTCCGGAATGACCGATTGCAAATAAGCTTCCTCAAAATATCCAGCCTGTACTCAACAAAGTCCTTGGGAGAGTGAGAAGTTTGTTTCATAATAATGAATGAATTCAAAAGGGAAACCTCAAGGCCATATCGAAACAGTTCCTTCCAGGCTTCCAGGGACGTCTCCCGCGATAGGTTGTACTCCCTTGCGATATTGTTAGATATAACGTTACGGTATTCTCTTACTCTGTAAATGTTATCATACCCTTCATTACCTCGAGGAACAGCAGTTGCATTGTCTGCGAGGTGAAAGTACCTCATCAGTTGTAAACACCTTGTGCGTGGCATTACAGAACTAATACTTTTGATTTTTATTTATTTTTTTAGCCTTGGTAGTTTTACAATGCCCATCAAAATAAGTATTCCTATGAATGCCTCCATTTCCTCTGCTTTCACTGGTTGCCAAAAGTCCTCTGTGTTTATTTGGTTCTGATGCAACCATGTGGTCATGATAGTTGTTGGTTTTGGTAAACTTCAAAATAAACTTGATCAGTTTCTTGCTGCTGAGGAACAAACCTTCCTGTGGGTGCTGGAGTATTCCTTCTTTTTAAAATTTATTTCAGATTTTTTCCCGTTTTTCTCCCAATTTGGTTGCCAATTAAACCCTCTATTTATTTCAATTCCCCACCCCCACGAGTCCGTCGCCCATCCTCCGGGAGCGAGACACACATTCCTGGCCGATTGTTCCGAGAATTCCCTCTTCCGAGACGGGAATTCTTCCACGGACGCCTTAACCTTCTCCTCGACGGACTCGTGCCGGCTCTCCCTGCCCCCTCCCCCGGAGGCGGACGGCCAAATGCCGCCTCCGATCGGGCTGGCGACCAGGGCCCGTCTGGTAGAGATGCGGGTTTAGATCCGCGTCCCTGACGGGCAGCGCACACCACTCCGAAGCGTGGTGTGTTAGACCGCTACGCCATCCGCCAGCCTGGTGCTGGAGTATTCTAATCAAAATCTGCAACTCTGGTATAGATCCTCTCGCCCTGTGACCACTGGAGTTCTGGCTCTGCATTGAGCCATTGTTGTCTTGCTCCATGGGCTGCCCTTCCTCCACAAGCTTGCCCAAGCTCCTCTCTCTCTCTCTACTTTGTGCTTGTCTGTTAGCATGTGTAATACTGTACATACATGTACGAATGGTCCCTAAAGGGTTATGTCAATTTTCAAGTGGTAGCTAGCTAATGTCCTAATGCCATAACATTACAGCTTTATTTAAAATTAAATCCTCGATTATTATGTCATATATAAACTACATGGCAGACATACAAGCAAAAAGTGTCCTACCTTTCTTGAGGTGTTGATATTGAAATGGCCGACCATTTACTCTCCTGGATGTGACTCCCACTCATACTGTCAAAATAAAAGAATATGTTACTACAAGATAACAGTAACAACACGCTAGTGCTGGCTGCCACAGAGCTGCAGCTCAGCCTGGAACCTGGCTAGGTTGTGAAGGCAAAGAGCGATACATGGAGACACGCACACAAACAGTTGCTTCATGGCAAACTAGCTACCACTGCTCGCTACAATGTCCTTTAAAATTACATGAACATAACTTTGTTTTTGTTTTGAAGAGTTCGCTAATTCGTTTTTGAGACATTTTGAAGATAAATGTAAAAACACAACAGCTCAATCAATGGTTACTTCTTTATCGTTAGCTAGCACTGCAAGCAAGCAAGCTAGCTAAGTTGATAAAAAAAAATAAAAAATTGCACGCATATCCGGTGATTGGTCGATCAAATTTTTTTTCTTATGAACTTTTTTAACCTCTGTTCTGCACCTCTCACAGTTTCAATTATGAATCACAGACGCAAACTCATTTTTGTCTTTTTGGAAAATACGATATATACTATATAAGAAAACTGTTCATGACAGCAGATGCTGCAGCCCCCTCACTTCCCGCGTGTATGCCTGCTAGTCTCAAAGCAGATGTTTGGGCGCATTTTGGGTTCAAAACCAAAGCGGATCAAAACAATGCCGTCTGTAAGCTTTGCCACTCGGTACTGAAATACTCTGTACCAGCCTATTTCCAAAGACACCGTTTAATTTGCACTATTTTCAAAGGCATATAGAGAGAGTGCATGTCACATTTTATGATTCAACGCACAAAATAACAACCAGTTGTGCATTTTGTTTACAATTCGGCCCGGAAAGAGTGTCTCGACCCGGAGGACGGGCGGCGGACTCGTGGGGGAGGGTGAATTGAGATAAATAACAGGGTATAATTGGAAACCAAATTGGGAGAAAACTGGAATAATTAGAAATACTTTTTTTTTTTTTTTAAAAAAAAAAACAATAGGGTTCCAGCAGGTTTGCTGCTTGACACGCTAAAACAAATCATAATGTAAAGCATGGGGGGTGGTGGGGGGGGGGTGTTTGCGTAAATAACAGAAATGTTATCTCACTCACTCACTCACTCATGTGATTTTAATGATGGGTGTATATATCCAAGGCTAGGAAATGTGGTTTTAACTGATGGGCTATTTTAAATTCAAGGCTGTGGGGAAGGCCGGTAAAGCTGATTGATTTAACTCTCCTTCTCGGTCTCCTGTTTCCCTCTGAAACCCCTCAGGGAGTGGCCCAAAGAGGAGGCGGAAAGTGTTCTGCCAGATCACACAGCACCTGCTGGAGAACCACAAGATGTGGAAAAAGGTGATCGCAGAAGAGGGCCAAAAACAGGAGGAGGAGGAGGAGTCAGCTCGCCATGGAAACCCCACTGAGCCAATCCTGGCCATCGACGAGGAGGAGGAGGATTCAGGCAACAAAGGGGGCGGGCTTGCGGAAGGCCAGGAGCAGGAAGTAGAGATTGAGGAGGAGGAGGAGGAGCTATTAGCCCCAGAGTCCAAAACCACAGAGGAAGAGAAGGGGCACCCAGAGTGACACTGCTGAGAAAGAGCGAGCCAAAACATTGTTTTATTTTTTGCGTTTTAAAGACTCTGGATATTTTTATTGGCAGCACATGATTTAGACACAACACTGTAGAAGTTTGGGGAGTACGTGCCTATAGGAAACAGGGTGGGAGCCAGGGTGGAGATTTTAGGCAGGAGGGCAAGGTTAGGGATCTGTCTGAGGAAGCTTCCATCCTGTGATATTGGACCACAGGACACCACTAGGAGGTGAGTCTGACTAATCAAAAACCCCAAAGCAACATGTATGCAGCGGACTCTACAGACTGCTCTGTTTTCTAAGAGAAATATTTTTTAAATAAAAAAATTTGTATTGAAAAAAAAAAAAAAAAAAAAAAAGTAAATAATTGAACACGTTATCTTTTTGTGGGGGTTTTGTTTTGCTTCACACAGCAACACGATGCATCTTAGTGACATTTTACCAGTATTCCCCCAGGGAGCTGTGTGCCTGTCTGTCTCGCTGTTTGGGTGTGTGGAAAGTAGCACAAGCGCAGAGTAAGTACAAAGGGTACGTCTCAAGCCTGTTCCAGCGTGTGAACAGAATGGAGGGACAGGAAAAACTCAAGTCTTAAAATGTTAATCCCAGTTCCCTGGAAAAATGAGATTTGCATCATTCTTTCTTTCCAGGTGTCATTTTTCCCTGGTCAAGAAAAGCCACCACCTTCGCAGTCACCCGCCTCACTCCCCCACCTCACTCCCCCACATCTGCGCACTCCCCCACCTCACTCCCCCACATCTGCGCACTCCCCCGCCTCACTCCCTCACATCTGCACAGTCACCCACCTCACTCCCCACCTCACTCCCCCGCCTCTATTGTTTGAAAGTAGATTTTCTTGACTTGCATTAAGCGTAAGGTAAAGCGTTGTTTTAGCTGGATAGATAGCTGGCCAGAGAAGCTTACTCTACTGTTATGAGATGAATTAAGGTCTTCTGTTTAATATCTATTGTCACATATTAACGGTGGCACGCCACAGTCCTCCTCTAATTTCACAGTTAGTCGTACCAAAGCAATACCTCAACACAGAACAAGTCCAACAGCGGGCTCATGTGGCTCTCCCAGACAACGGGATGGCTCACTGTCACAATCCAAACTGCATGACGGGCACACGAAAACCCTCAAGGTCAAGTCCTGCAGTATGCAGCAAGATATATTCCATTAGTTGAATTTGCTTTGGCCATCTGATCTGACCATGGAATTATTTAGCCAGTTAAAAGCCCTAGTGAGGGAGGCTCAGTTTGTCCCATACGAGAATCGTGGCAGCCAGTGTTGGAACGAGGGCTTTGTCAGCCTACTCCACACTGTGAAGCACGCTCTCTCCTGCACACTGTGAAACACGCGCTCTCCTGCACACTTAATCATGGTGCTGTCCTTGGGGGGGGGGCGAGTCTCGAAAGCAGCAGCCCAGAGGAACGCGCTCGCAAAGAATGTTTCAGGACCCAATGTCCCCGAGGCACCAGTGTTCAGAGGCGGACCAATAGGGAGTGGGCGATTCTGTCCAATCAGCACGCTGGTGGACGGGACCTGCACCCACATCAGACTCTAGAGGGCGCTGCCAAGGGTTTCTAACGCATTCATGTAGTTCTGAACGGGTGGCTTTGATGAATAGTGACCGGATTGGCTATAATTGCACTACAGGTTCAATAGAATGAGGAGTGACATCATTCATTGCATGGCACCGTTACATCCCCCTTTGAGATCAGATTAATTTAGATCGGAGCACATTTTTCAGCACTATCCTGTTGAAGGGAAGCTATTTAAAGTGCTGGATTTGCTGGCGGTATACTGGCACGCTATCCCTACCGTAAGGCCTGTTATATAATCCCAAAATCCTGCAGAAGAGAAGTATTTTTGACCAAAGCTGGCCCCAACTGTAACCCCCAACAGTATCAACACTTCCCGTGTCCTTAATATTTTCCTTGTGCTCGGGTTCAGGAAATGAAAACCTCTTTTGCTTTTTTAATTTAACACCATTCATTTTAAGGTTGTTCAATAAGTGCTGAAAAAAGAGATCTTGAATTCTGGCACAATGAAATCAGTTTAGCAATAGTGGCATTGCGGGGTGTAGTGCTATCAGCTGAAATGTGGAAGTGAATATTGACCATTGCTGCAGCTTGTGATTGGCCCAATTAAGAGCATGTTAAGAGCCACACCCACAGGTACAGGTGTGCTGAACCGGAGGCCCCTTTGGGTCTTCTGTGGCCCCAGCTGACGTCACACTTTGGCCTCCTTTATTGGCCCCCTGCAACACATGGGCCCTCTTGATTGGCCCCCTGCCACACATCGGCCCTCTTGATTGGCCCCCTGCCACACATCGGCCCTCTTGATTGGCCCCCTGCCACACATGGGCCCTCTTGATTGGCCCCCTGCCACACATTCAAGTAGAAAGGTGTGATTTCCCATATCAAACATTAAAAAAAAAAAAACTTGTTGCAGGCTGAAAACCTCGCCCTCCATACAGTTTGCAACAGCTTCAATTGATCACATTCATAATAATGATAATAATAACAACTATGGACAAAATGTATATGGTTTCTTTCAAAGGTATCAGATCACTGTACAGTAGTGACTGTTCCTCCTGATGCACATCTTATCAGAAAATGCACATCTTATAAGAAAATTAAGAAAAAAAAATATATATTACATGAATCATATTTTTGTGTGTGTAAATGGGGGGGAAAAACAGAACAAACAAACTTATACAAACCCCACCCCCCCCCCCCCCCCTCCCCCAATACCCCAATACAAAACGTGTAGAGGCCAGAGATGTCAGACTGGGGCCCTGCAGGGCTGGCTGCAGCGTCTGCTGCTTTTCGGTGGTTTTCAGCACTTAAGGGAATAATTTATACCATTGATTGGCTAAAGTGTCGACACACCTTGTTTCAGAGGCTTAAATCAGCTGCTGATTGCAAGGAAACCCACAACGAATGTGCAGACAGGGCAGCCCTCTGCCACTCGAGGTTAACAGCCCTGGTGTAGGGGCCCAGCGCTGCTCATTTAAGGGCTTGAGTACAGCCGATGACCAGAACAGGCCGTTCGCCCCCTCCCAGGCTCGTAATTTACGTACAGGCTGTTTTTCAGTGCTAAACGAGTAAATGCTTGTTCTCGTCAGGCCAATCACCTCCATTGTCCATGGGAAAACCTTAAACCAGGGATGTCCAATCTTATCTAAGAAGGGCCGGTGTGGGTGCAGGCTTTTGTTGTAGCCCTGCACTAACACACCTGATTCGACTAATGAAGGTCTCGATTGAAGACCATGATTGGTGGATTAGTTGAATCAGGCTTTTTATTTCAGGGCTAGAACAAAAGCCTGCACCCACACCGGCCCTTCTCGGATAAGATTGGACACCCCTGCCTTAAACAACTCCAGATGCTACTCCATCGTGCTTCCGATGTGAAACAGTGGCCTAAAGCTCCTCTGCTCCTCTTCCCCAGACCGCACACTAAAAACACACAATGTTCCAGGAAGAGAAACACACTCAGAAAAGATGAAATTGATTGCAGGGATTTCTGAGCACCACTGTCAGGGTTAGTTTGAGCGTCTGAGGCAGCAGAATAGAAAAGGCTGGGCTACGCATAAAAGCACTGTGGGGGGGGGGGGGGGTGGGGGGGGGGGTGGTCTGCGCTGTTCTTTGATTAAAACGGACGTTTGGGAGCGCTCTGAATCGGCGTAGGCATCTCACTCTGTCGTCCGCTAATTGCCCTCTCTCCCAGGCTAGTGGAAACTCACGCCGTGCAGAAGCGAGCTCCCGTGCCTAGGCTTCTTTTCGTCGTCGTCGTCATCGTCGTCGTCGTCGTTGTTGTCGGGGGTGTTCTCAGTTGTCGTGACGCTCAGTTTGATATCGAAGCAGAGGAGACACGGTGCCACGTGTCCTGAGTTGTGAAATAGGTGCGCATTTTCCCCCAGCCCCCTAAAACGGTTAGAGCCATTCGCCCTTTGACCTGCGTCATCTTGCCCTGCGGCTTCGCCCCCTAGGCGAGGCCCCCGTCCCGTCCCCAGAGCCACTGCAGTATGACACTGCAGTATGTAAAATGGAGACCGTGCACGTCGTGTCTGCAGAGCAAATCATTAGAACAGGAAGAGGAGCTGATCCTTATGCCCTCTAATGGCAGACACGGGCTTAGACGTCTCAGACAGCACTTGATATCCTGAAGAAGAGATCAGGCACAACCCCCCCCCCTCCCCTCCCCCAGCTAATGAAAATGCCTCACGTGTTATTGCTGTACAACCTTTGACCACTCAAAATGAAATTATTTCAGTAGCATTACGACGCAAGTCTAACGTCAGACAAGCTGAGAAACTCAATCTACCCTGCATGAGACTTTGTCCATAAGCTGCAAGTGACCATTTGGATTTAAACATTTATTTATTTCTCAATTTGTACCCTATATACATATTATTTTTTTATTAATTTCAGTGACCGATAAACTCGTGATGTACAAGAATAATTTTAAAAAATGGTTAAAGACAAAGCACCATAGTGGGTAGATTGAACATTCCCCTCATTTGACCAGTTTGCAAGGAAAGGCATTCTTGTAAAAGGTGCACACTTTACTATCACACGCGAAATGACATTGCATGTACTGCACACTTTCTGTATTTACTCCTGTCATCTACACGTTCCGGCTACATGTTTGCTGACTCATTCTGTGTGTGACGGCATTCTCTGGTGTTCAGCTCAATGCCTGCGCTCCAGTGCTTACAGAACCTATTTGCTTTTATGTCAAATTCAAATGGAAAGTTCTTGTCCAGCTGGGTCAGTAAAAGATGATGATCATGTTCCCTCCGTGTTAATATGATGCTCCACGGTTTTTGTTGGACAATATCATGGCCCTGTCATTCCATCATTCCATAAATCTTGTCTCATTTTTTATTTATTTATTTTTTTGCGTAGCGGAATCTGCGTATGAAACTAAGCGTTGCACTATTACTTGGTTAACCACTGTGTTAGTATCTCAGCTGAACATATCCAGGACAATATTTACATATTACACATCAATACAGCTGGATATTTACTGAAGGGCAGAACCTTTGCTCAAGGGTACAACAGCAGTGCCCCGCCTCGGGAATCAAACCTACAGCCTTCTGGTTACAAGTCCAGCTCCCTAACCACTGTTAACCCGTAATAACATGTAAGAAACCATGTACAATTCATTGAAATGTCCTGTTTTGCATGCTGAAATAGTGACATCACAAGTATCCACTGAAAAAAGAGATATAGGACTGTGAATGGAGTGTAACGGATACAAAATCGCATTTTTAAAGATGCTTCTTCTTTTCGTATTGGAACCAGGAACTTCTTAGGAGTAACATGAACAGAAGGAATGTGAAGTGCAGGGTCTTGCTAGTGATTAACTGTCTCTGATTGGACTATCCCCTTCTGTTGGGTGGGATCGATTTAGTAATCCATTCTTTACAGCAGATTTGGGCAGAACAACATTCTGAAACAGAAACCGAGGGTGCAGAGCGTTTGGTTTTCGACTCCTGTTTGAATGACATGCATTCTGCTCACACACACAATGTCTTACTTTCATAAATATTTCCACAGTTTGTTTATGAATTACTGCTTCACCCTCTTACTGGTCAGATGTGAAAGGTTGTTGTTATGTTGTGTGTCTCTTTATAGGATTGTCATAATCATCGTTATGCATATTATAAATTACAAGGAGAACCAAACAAGCTTTAGAACTCTGTAAATGAGAAAAATGTAATGTGTATTTTTTTATACATTTGGCACTTCACGGACTGAATAAATCTGTTCTTGTCACTCGTATTTTGCACTTAACACATGTAGCAATACTTTTAAAAATGAGAAATATGTAATTCACAAGTATTTGTTAAGTGAACTACTCATTTTATGGCTCCTCAATGTCCCATTTTGTACAAAATATATGTTGTACAGATTAAAAACTTAAAACAACAACAAATATTTATTTTGACTTTTTTTGGGGGGGGCAGACACAACTGTGCCTGTTGGTATATTGTATTCTACAGTAAATACACATTAAGATGACCTACTTGTCACCATCTGAATAATATGGAAGTTGTAATGTGAATGTGGTTGAATAACATCTCAGAGTTTAATTCTGGGGTATTTATGGATTTCTGTTTTCATTCGTTCTGCATGACTGCAAACCAAATTCCATTCAATTTTAAATGTGCTAATCAGAGTTGGGAAGTCAATTCCATATTAATTCAGGCAATTAAGGGAATGAATAGAAATCCAATTAATTAATTGAGAAATCACCATAGAATATTATGGTGTTCTAGTGTGTGGATTACCCCCCACCCCCACGCATTTTAAGCATTTAGGCAGGCCCTCTATGGTCCCAGCCAGAGCCGACACTGGCGCGGCCAGTGGAATCAAACCCCGGTCGCAGTGGCCAGCATCGAAAGTTGTAACCACTAGACCACCCAGGAGGCCCTAGCTAGTGCATTTTTTAATGAAGGGCAGAACCCGACATTGGTACATCGTATCAGGCGTAACAAACACTGACAATGGACCCTGCCAATGTCCTTTCAAGAGGTCAAACAAGAGGACACATATCTGGCATCACAAATCTGGTCTATGCAATCCTCGATCCGAGGGATAGGATAAGAATCAGATTTTGTAGCTGCAATCATCTTTCTGTAATCGATGCATAGCCTCAATGACCCACCCAGTTTAGGGATGGCCACTACAGGAGAACTCCACTGACTCATACTGGGCTCAATGATGTTATTTTCAAGCACATATGTGATTTCCCCTCTAATATTTTTCAACTTACTGGGGCCAGTTCTATATGGATGCTGCTTAATGGGAACCGCATCGCCTGTATCCACATCATGCATCACCAAGGAAGTCAACCCAGGTGCATCAGAAAACGGGGAAGGATATTCAGATACCAAAGTCACCACGCATTCTGTCTGATTAACTGTCAAATGTCCAACACTCCAAACTGGCTAGAATCTGTTCGCTGCACACAGGAGTGGCTCTGTAGTACCGGGTTACGGTCGACAGCCTGGCGAGTGCCGATACTTTGCCTTCGTCGCTACCGGTCACAGGGCCACATAACTCACATTGAAAATAGCGGGTGTAATTGGCTACCAAAATGGGATAAAATGGGATAAAATCATAAATCACTTTGGCTGTACGTATTATCTTCTCACCCCAAATGTATTTTGATATATTGATCACATAACACTACATTCTATAATGACGCTGGAAGATGCTGGATCATCATAAATAAATACATGTTCTTGGTCTTTTTTTATATCAGCTGGTTGGATAAGAAAAATAAAGAAAAACTCAAAAGCATAACTTCAAAGCTCAATCTGAAACAAATGGTCACTACTCCAGCAAGAATCACCAGACATTCTCATTCCTTGATTGATTTAATATTCTCAAACAACCCAGATCATGTAACTGAAACATACAATCACAGGGCTATCTGATCATAACTTGATTGTGTATCCAGAGGCACCGCCCTCATCTGACACTGAGTCTCCTCGTCCTTCACAATTTCCGCCTCTGAGCTCCCAAGGCAAACAGGAACACCCCCCATGTTTACGGCACAACTTCAACATACTCACACGACGGGTCTCTCGTTTTTCCTCCGATCCGGAGTGCCGATCACGTAATTGACCTCACTCGGCTGTTCCAACACAACATACGCTCCACTAAAGCGAGCTTTCAGAGAAGCCCCAGAGAGTTATCATAATCATAGCACGCTTTCATTTTCTCTTGCGCCCCCTTCAGGTGCCTTGTAGCCACTGTGCAAGCAGAGTTAGGTCTGGCTTTAAACACCGAAACATAATCCAAAAGATGAACCTCCTGGTCCTGAGCTAAAACCCGCTCTGTCAGCAGCTTCCACGACCCTCTGACTTCATGCCCGTACACCAGCTCCAACTCACTTACAGCATCATGGACTGCAAACTAGGGGTGCACCGATATATCGGTGGACTATCGGTATCGGAAGATATTTGCCTTGTTGACTGCAATCGGGTTATTGGCCGATAAGATCAAATTTCCCGATGGCAGTGGGTGATAATTATCCATCAATTTGTGTTGTGTCAACCTGGTCTAAATGTTCAAACTTGATTAATTGTTCAAACAGAATCTTTTATTTACAGGCTAAACTGACAAACCACACCTAATTTACTCATCTGGCAATGCTGCGATTGACAAGCCATCACGAGCACTCTGGCACTCCACGCAGTCTTGCACAAGATGCACACTAGAGCTGGGCGATATGGCCAAAAATAATTATCATGATATGTTGACCAAATACTTCAATAACGATATTGAAACGATCATTTGTGTGCGGAAAAAAGCAGAGTATATACAGATGTTCAGACACTTTACCGATGTAAAATGCCCACCAATGCCTTGAATCAGCACACAGGTTTTTGTTGAGCTAGATTTATCCAGCTCACCCACGTCACCAACCAGTGAAGGCTGCACCGCAACCGCGCTGCGCAAAATAACGAGATCCTCTCTCTCATCGCCCACAGGGGTAACTGAGCCCTCTGAGACCAAGACAACAGGAGGGGACTTGAACACTGTCCCACTTAGCTTTGTGGGGGGCCACGTGGTTATTCTCCAGCCCCACTGGCTTTGGGGAACTCTCTGCATTTAATATGCCATATGGCAGACACTTTTATCCAAAGCGACTTACAGTAGTGAATGCATACATTTTTTCAGTATATATGTGGTCCCAGTGGGAACTGAACCCACAACCTAAGAACCACGCTCTTGAGCCAACGAACCACGTGAGCTCTACCTACTGAGCCACACAGAACCACGCTCTACCTACTGAGCCACACAGAACCACGCCACGCTCTCTACCTACTGAGCCACACAGAACCACACCTCTGACCTACTGAGACACACAGAACCATACTCTACCTACTGAGCCACACAGAACCACGCTCTACCTACTGAGACACACAGAACCACGCTCTACCTACTGAGCCACACAGAACCACGCTCTACCTACTGAGCCACACAGAACCACACTCTACCTACTGAGACACACAGAACCACGCTCTACCTACTGAGCCACACAGAACCACGCTCTACCTACTGAGCCACACAGAACCACGCTCTACCTACTGAGCCACACAGAACCACGCTCTACCTACTGAGACACACAGAACCACGCTCTACCTACTGAGCCACAGAACCACGCCACGCTCTACCTACTGAGCCACACAGACACACAGAACCACGCTCTACCTACTGAGCCACACAGAACCACACTCTACCTACTGAGACACACAGAACCATACTCTACCTACTGAGCCACACAGAACCACGCTCTACCTACTGAGACCACACAGAACCACGCTCTACCTACTGAGCCACACAGAACCACGCTCTACCTACTGAGCCACACAGAACCATTTCTCTGTCGGAGCTTCCAACATTCCACTTTCACCTCCTGGTCTTCAACAGCGACGCACCAGGGCAATAGGGAACACACCTGAAGCCCTGTTTCCCTCTTGCTTAGATTTCTGGTAACTTCCTGACAGTTTTCCCAGAGTTATTTTCACAAGGCTCCTTAGCCCATTCAGAGGACTGATACCTGCACCTGCCCCCGAGCCCTAGATCCTGCGAGAAGTGTGAGCTGCCCCCATCAACCCTCACCCCCACGCCAACCCCAGTTCCTGGATCTGGACCTACCTAACTCCAAAGTCTTTCAGCCCTGGTTTAGCCAATTTTATTAGCCCAACCACCAGTCAAACATAGTCTCCTTTTTTCCCACTCTAAGTGAGACTCTCTCTCCTTCCGTTTCTACCACTGCAGCTTTCTTGAGTGCAAATCACTGAAAATCCTCCAACAAAACCAATTGCTATGCCTCAGGCACCAGCTCATAACTAGCCAACACTGCCTCTTTTATGGTTTCAGAGTCGGCTGACTGCTCCTCTTGCGCTCTCCCAGAGAAGACGCTCTGCACCAACAATGGCCAATTAACAGTTGGCCACTTTAAACTATTGGCTATTTTCTCAAACAAGGGGAAAAAACGTCAATTCCGTTTTCATTGAACTTCGGAACTAAACTAATGTTCTTAGCTACATCACACGCCTCAGTGCTTGAGTGTCTCTGTTGAGATTGCAATTCCAACTTTTTCAGCTCCCACTCATGTTCTAAACACATTTCTTCCTGTTCCAACTCAATCCGTTTCCCTTCTAGTTCAGTCTCTCCTGCTCAGTTAATTGGCGCAACCTCTCTCTCTCTACTTACATTTTCTCCAACTGTAACCGCGTAGCGTTTTCACACAGCTCTCCGCCTAAATCACAACCCGTTTCTTTAACCAGAAATTCCAGTAACTCGCCTTTTTTCATATCCACAGGACAGGGTATGTTTAGGTGCGTTGCTACAAATCTGCTTTTTTAAGTTGATACCAGTCTCTCAGCCTCTCAAATTCTTCCACTTCCGAGAAACTCGGGACAGGTAAAAGTTTGCACTCGTATTATCCTAACTCACAGGCAATCTATCGAACGTCACACAATGCAAGCAGCAAAACGCCACTACATCCAAATACACAGCAAAAAAAAACCACAAAAATATCAAACCAATCAATTCCCTAAGAACCAGCCACACTCGGCAGATGTACAGTATGAGATAGCAAACTAGCTCATTTCAAACATCGCAAAAACAATACACAGCACTATATGTACACTACCGGTCAAAACTTTCAGAACACCCCCATTTTCCAGTTTTTACTGAAATGTAAGCAGTTCAAGTCCAGTGAATAACCTGAAATGGTACAAAGGTAAGCGGTAAACTGCCAGAGGTTAAAATAAAAAATAAAAAAATTAATTTAAATTTTAAAAAAATTACGTTGAGGTTACCAAAAACTGAAAAATAATGTGGATTAAAGAATTGTTAGAAATACCTGGCTATAAAAATGTAAATAATTGAGAAAACTCAAATGATGCTGGAAGATGCTGGATTATCATAAAGAAATATATGTTCAATCAGCTCAATAAGAAAAATAAAGAAAAACTCAAAAGATAACTTCAAAGCTCACTACTCCAGCAAGAATCACCAGACATTCTCATTCCTTGATTGATTTAATATTCTCAAACAACCCAGATCATGTAACTAAAACATACAATCTGATCACAGGGCTATCTGATCATAACTTGACTTTATTTGTTCGTAAATTAACCACAAAAAAAGACAATAAAAGGCATTCTAAAACGCAACCAGGCTCAATTTCAGCTGCAGCAAATAAACTGGGAAGACAATAAAATCTATTGATTTGAATAATGGCTGCAATAACCTCATGGGCACAATCAAAAACACTATGGAAAATTATACACAAGTTTGGAAAACAAAACCCAGGAAAAATTAATTGCCTTGGTTGACAAAGGAAATCTGTACTCTAATGAAAAATAGAGATCAGGCCCGAAAAATATCGCTGAAATCAAAAAGTAACACTGACATCCTAACTTTTAAGTCTAAGAAACAAGGTGGTCAAAAATTACGCGCTGCAAAAGCACAGCCCTTTATCAGTGTGATTGCAACCAACAAGGGGAACGGTTCTAATGATTGGAAACTTTTGGATTGGTTCTTTTGTTTTTCTTAGTACTTCAGTACACTGGTATGTGCTGTCTACCTGGTGGATTTGCACTACCTCCAGTATTTTTTATTTTTTTTAAATTATTGTATTTAGCATCTGGTATTCGATATACTATGATGTTCTGTATGTCTGTATAGCTGCTAGGTTTTTACTCTGGTTTTTAAATATATTTATTATCCAGTATGCTGTTATGTCCTGTTTGTCTTGTGTGTTCTTTCACTCCTGTACCATTGCTGCTGTGACAAACCAAATTCCCCCGGGATTAATAAAGGCTATTCTATTCTATTCTATTCTAAACACATATACAGTTTGGTAAACCCTAAACCTCAGAAGCAGAGCTCTGTTAAGAATACCCCAATTACAGACCCTGTGGAGATTGCAAATGTTTTTAATGATTTATTTATGGACTGTTGACTGTTTGACTGTTGATGAACTTGCCAGAAACTTTCATCCTGTTAAATCAGAATGATACCACAACAGACTCAGACAGCTCTTTCTATATTAAAATGACCAATCAGGATACAGTACATACAATTATTACCAAACTGTCTAATTCATATGCTAAAGATGTCTTTAATATAGACACGGCATTCTTGAAGAGACGCTCATCCATTCTTACAAAACTTTCAACCAAACTGATAAACATGTCCATAACCACAGGAAGGTTCCCTGATCACTGGAAAAAGGCTCTGATCACCCCCATTTTGAACTCAGGTGCAGCTAGCTTGGCCTCAAACTACAGGCCAATTTTCTCCAAAGTCTTAGAAAAGGTTGTAGCACAACAATGAATTACATACATGGAGGACAATAATCTGTTGTATTCAAATCAATTTGGTTTTAGACCGAAGCACTCAACAGAACTAGCCAGTTGATATCTGCGAGAAAATATCAAAAGCTTCTTGGATAGGGGGAATGTAGTTGGTGCAGTCTTTTTAGATCTCAAGAAAGAATTTGATACTGTCAATCATGCCATTCTATTGTCCAAATTAACTCAATTTTATTTATCTTCTCAGGCAAAGAGATGGTTTAATTCATATTTATGAAACAGGAGTCAACAGGTCACCATTGGTCATTCTAAATCTGAATGCCGTGAAAGTAAAATGGGTATTTCACAAGGACCAGTGCTTGGACATTTGTTGTTTAGTTTATATATCAATGACATCTGAGTGTTGCACAGGAGTTGGGTTACAAATGTATGTTGTAGACACTGTTTTGTTTGTGGCGGCAAAAACTACTACTATTGCTGCAGCTAAACTAACAGACTGCTTGGTCAAGGTGGCATACTGGCTTGAGACTTCCTACCTAACATTGAATGTATATAAAAATTTAAAAATTGAAATTGAAATGTCACAGAAGCCTCAGAAACCTTCAGTGTGAGGATAGCAGTCAAAGAACTAGAGACAGTACAGGATTTTAAGTACCTTGGAATTGTTTTGGACTCTCAGCTAAGGCTTGACAAACACATGAATAAATTAGGTAGAACTGTTAGGGCCAATCTTCAAACCTTTAGGTAAATCAGACACTGCTTACCATTCCACACAGCTCTGACATTTACACACGCCATGATTTTCTCTCATTTCTCATACTGCATAACCTCTTGGTCCCAGGCATCAGCCTCCGCCATCAAACCACTAACATCCCTCTATAACCAAGATATCAAAGTCATGGCCAAAAAAAGATTCCATCACTGCAATATCCTACAGAAGTACAATCTGCTCAGTTTTGACAATTTCATGAATTACTCCAAACTCACACTTACATTTAAATGTCTCTACCATCTAGTTCCACCCATTCTCAATATATTCATAGCTGGACGTCAATATACTGCCACTAACACCCGAAGCATATCGGAAGGAAACCGTAGAATCAGACATTGCAGAACTTCCTTTGCAAAAAATGCATTTTCAATTAAAGGCACAACACACCTGGCAGTTCAAAACAAATCCAAGATTTTAAAATGTTTTCCACAACAATCCTGGCAAGTCCTGGCTAAAACTTGGCCAAAATTGTAATCATGACACCAACTAATTACTGTATTTGAGATCACATCTTTTTTTTGTTTGTTTGTTTTTGTCGTGTCATGTATGATTGTTGTTTTCGGTCATTATATGCATTGACTTTAAACTGTAACAATGTAATTGTATTACTTTATTGATTGATTGAACCATCAGTGCTCATCAAGGGACTGGTTTTGGAAATGAGCTACGGCTATATACACATGTACAGTGCATCGGGCACTGCTTCTGCAGCTGTCAATGATCTGTGTTTGTCCCTTACAAATAAACGAATAATAAAAAATACAAATAAAACACGGCTACATTCTTCAATCACTATGGGAAAAATTATTCCCACACGTTTATAAATCCTGGACCTGAGCTCCCAACTGTCACAAACCCAATTCCCATGGGCCGTGTGCCTGGTCACACCCTCCTAGCCAACGACCTACTGAGACAGACGGCAGCCTGCTTACAGCTAGGAAACCTGGTGACATAGAATACCGAACATAGAATACTTCCGGCCTGTGCCATCAAGCCACTGCAACTAGACCAGAACGCTGCCGCTCCTCTGGTGTTTAACCAGCCAAAGTTCACCCACGTCACCCCTCTACTCTCCTCTCTGCACTGGCTCCCCATCGCAGCACGCATCAGATTCAAATCACTGGTGCTGGCTTCTCAAGCGGTTAGAGGCACTGCTCCCCCTTACCTCCAGACACTCATCACTCCCTACACCCCAGCCAGACCCCTCCGCTCCGCTTCCTCTGGCAAACTGACTGCCCCATCCCTCCGGGCGCCTGGCAGCCACTCACCTCTTCTCTTCTCTGTCCTGATCCCTCGCTGGTGGAATGACCCCGCAATCGGTCAGGACCGTGGAATCACTTGCGATCTTCCACAAGAAGACCCACCTTTTCAGACTCCACTACCACTGAACTTTGTACATCTAGCTAAATTGTCTTCACCACCGTTTACTTGTTCAACACTATACTCCAAAAAATATATATATACACTAACCTTTTCCTTCCCAGTGTTACAGGTATGGTATGCAGCTGCCAACAATGATGTCTATCGCTGTATTACTGCACTGATCTCTTGTGCAAACTATGATTGTTCTTACCATGTATTAATGCACATCTTGTAAGTCGCTCTGGATAAGAGCGTCTACTAAATTCTTAAAATATAAAATGTAAAATGTAGGTTACGTGCCTTTTAAGCCCGTGGGGCGAAGTGTCGGTACAGGCCAAAATACAGGGGATGTATCGCAACAATATATGGCAATAAACGATGGCTGTGCCGGCTTGGTTGTTGTTTACTTCCGTATCGGTAACCAAACCCTCGTGTATGCATGTGGGTTGTTTCAAGTGTAAACCATGTAAACACTGGTATCGGATATGGGTCACTTTTAAAAGTAGATGTAAACAGGGTGTCAAAAAAATCAGATATAGGCAATATTCCCTCCGTGGAGAATCTGTATCTTTGCAAGCTTCTAGAGCAGTGGTCTCAAACTCACAAAAGGCCGTGTGTATGCAGGTTTTCATTCCAACCAATTACTGCTGCCTTAATTGGCTCAACTACTCATTTAGCCATATGCATGCACCTCTGTGCATTCTTGAAGTTAAAGCACAGAATATACTCAACAATTATTATTTAGATAACAAAAATATTTAATTTCACTTTATATACATTATGTGTAAGCCAACATGATAATTTAGCAAATAATGGAACTAATTATCTAATCAAAAGCGGAGGCTGCAGTAAAAACCAGCATTCACATGGCCCTCCGTGGCACTGAGTTTGAGACCACTGCTCTAGAGCCATGTGTCACAAATGCCACTTGTCAAAGCCATGCGATCACTGTGCAGCAGTATGTATGTATGTATGTATTGCCCATGCGATCACTGTGCAGCAGTATGTATGTATTGCCCTACGGTTTCTAGCCACTGGTACATATACGTATTCCGTTGGTGATGTGGAGAACCTGAGCAAACATACGGTTTATATAGTTTTATATATATATATATAGTTATCAATAATGAATACAATATACTGTTGCAAAATAAGTGCGGTGTAATTTTCTCATAGGATTTTCGAGACTGATTGCACCCCATCACCACAGCCCTGGGTAAGCCACAATCGCAAGACCGAAAACCCAGGGTTAAAGCCCAAAGTTAGCTCGCTAACCCACCAATCCTGCTTCGTGAAACAGTGCTCTGGATCTGTTCGTGTTGCATGCGATTGGCTGTGCTACAAACCCCGCCCCTTTTGTGTGCACGCGCTCATAGCTCGATCGTGAAAAGCCCAGTAACATCTGGCAGCAGCCTGAATCCTCAGGATCCTCCCATGTAAAACTTCCGCTTTTAAAACACAAATGTCTCATTCCAACAAAAGCAAGAATGTACACCTGCAGACCACAGACTCACATATAATGTACTTTTGCGCCTTTTAAGCACAATTATTACGACTACATTTGTGTTTGTATTAACTGGAAAGTGTATGGCTTTTGGTACGATAAATATGGTAACCTTATCTATGAATGAAAGCTTACCAGCTAAAACAATAAAGATAAATGGCCAAACGACGTGGTTATTCATTACATCTCCAAGGATCTGATCAACATACAGGTCAGGGAAAAGTTCTAAAAATGAAAAAATACAGAAAAAAATAAAAATAAACTAAGGGATGACAAATCTCTTTCATCACAGTGCAGTGGTGTGGTGATGGTGGACACAATCCAAGGCTACTTGCCACCTCGATTGCAGATCTAACTCTAGCTAACAGATGAAGTGAACTATGCGCGGCTTAGTAGCTTTCGTCTACTCAGAATAAACAGAGTTTATGCGGGAGAGAAATAAGTTATTTTCTTTAAAAACCCTTGCATGCTCAAAAGACAGCAATAAAATCAGGGCTCTGCAACATTAACGCAGCCTTTGTGACCTACGCAGAGGGGGTTTCAGAGGGTGTCGCGTACCTAGCACAACAATCTAACTCGAGACCGCAGCGCAACCGTTTACGTAGATGTTGCGCATCATTGATTGGTTGGTTCGCGAATGGAGGCGGAGCTGTCATAGTCATGGTTCATCAAGCTAGTACATCATTTTTTTACATTTTAAGCATTTAGCAGATGCTCTTATCCAGAGCGACTTACCAGATGTGCATTAATACATGGTAAGAACAATCATAGTTCGCACAAGAGATCAGTGCAGTAATACAGCGATAGACATCGTTGTTGGCAGCTGCATACTATACCTGTATATATCTATGTTAACGTTAGCTAAGCAAAACTATCTAGCTAGCTAGTTAGTTAACAACCTGGTGTCACGGCCAAATGAAGCTCGCCAACAGTAGCTAACGATATAGATAGCTAGCATCATTTGTTCCACACGGTATAAAATGAACCAGCTTCAGGAAAGATTGGCTTAAGAAGTTCGAAGGTACAGGAGTGTCCCTGCTTTCATGAAAACTTTACCAACCTTGTTCAATACATTTGACGCCTACTAGTGTACAGAAGTGTAAGGACACCATGTCGCATAGGCTGCGCAGAAGTATAAATTCCCGAGTGCTTGTGACATTGTTGCATTGTGCGAGCCGTGAAGATGTCGCACAAGTTACCCAGAAGCATATAGAGGCCTTTACGCAAAGATACCCTGACTATGTTGAACTTACTTAGTGAGACAAGGGCCTGGTGTTATGTTCGCAATGATAATGTTGTAACGTTAGGTAAAGAAAAACCAAAATAATAAAACATATAGGCACGTCTGCATACAACGAGTTCCCCACCCCACCCGCTTACCAGCTTACCAGCTTTCCAGGGACGGACGAGTCGCCCTCTCCAGGTTGTTGTGGGAGGAAGACGTGCATGAGGCCCGACCTCGGCCAGCTCAAACGGAGGCTCCGTGGCAGACACCGTTTTCTTGTGCCAGTTTTCTTCTTTATAGTTTCGTTATTGGTTTTATAAATGGGGGGGGAAGTAAATAACGAACACAAAACACGGGGGCACGCGAGGAAATGGCGAGGACCGGCCAAACACACGAAAAGGAGGTGTCATTCAAAATACTTTTTCACAAATTCGGAATGGTCATCCACAACCGAACACCCTGACGGCACTGCTAGGGGGAACGAGCCCTTTCCGGAAGCCGTCGGACTAACAAACCCGTCCGTAGGTCTTTGGTTAACTCGTTAACGAGCACTGCTTTATTTACTGACACGCCAAACACCTCTTCAAACTGCCGCCACCATTTCTCCTTCCCACCTTCCTTCTTCCCGAGCACGACGGGGAGGAAATGCGTCGTGCAGTCACGTGCCCAAATCAACGCAAGACAACTAACAAAACCGAGTCAATGGGGAGAATTCCTAACAGAAGTAACACAAATCTTCTGCTTAGTGATGCAGTTAAATACAACTTAGGTTACAAGTTCAGCCACAGCCAGCATCCGCACGCTTTGTTTGTGTGTGAGGGAGTGTATGTGCGTGCGTATGTATGACATTAAACGTTGGTGTGAGGGAGTGTGCATAAGCCTGTGTGTGTGTGTGTGTGTGTGTGTGTGTGTACATAAAGGCTCATGTATTTAAACTAAGGTTATGATAGAAGCTGGTATTATGTGCCACATATTGACTCATCTGTTCTTCTACTCTCGTTTTATTGTGCGTATTTATTGCGCGCGTTGCTGCGCCAACCCCCCAAAATGAGTTTCCAGACAGCTGAACAATAATGTGGAATTTCTACATATTGTTTTTATATGATACGGCAGATTTTCCTTCGCTGGGACAAAGAAAGAAGGAAGGAGGGAGGGAGGGAGGGAATGGTTACGCAAGTGGATTAAAACATGGACGCCCTGTTCCTTTGAATTCATTCATTCAGGATTTGAAAAAAAAAAAAAAAAAAGCTGTACATTTACTGCAAATGCTGACCGGACAAATTTGAGTCTGTGGAATGGGGAATGAGATTAAGTAGTGACCCTGGCACTAGAGCATGGATTGTGTGGTTTAATAGGAGTAATTAACACCCCTAGGCCTCGCTCAGTCCTTGTGACCCACTTAAAGGTCTTGCACAGTCATTGTTTTGCACATGTAAATGACCAACGTGTGCCAAAAACAATCCTTTATCATTTCCCCTGATTTAAATGCTCAGAATTGCAGCAGTAAGATAGTCCAACCAGGTCGCATGTTGCCCACTGGGACCGGGGTTCAATTGCACAGGCCCCGCCAGCTGGGCTGTAGCTGGGAGTGCCACTAGGGGGCGGCAATTGGCTGCCCGCCCCAGGGGAGGGGGGTGGGAAGCCGATATGATCTCGCTGTGTATAAGACTGGTTCTACATGTACTGGCGTCTCAGTGCACCTGGCAAGTTCCGGCTTGGAGGAGGCGGTACATCGCCTTTGTCACTACCGGTCTCAGGACTACAGCAGCGAGCTCACTGTTATAGTTGGGGCTGCCTGTTATAGCTCGCATCAAATTCAAGACATTGGTCCTAGCATACCAGGCAGTCAAGGGATCAGCCCCAACATACCTCCTCAAGATCTTCAAACCCTACACACCTGCCAGACCACTCCGTTCTGCTACCTCAGGATGCCTAGCACCTCCCCCCCTCCGCACCTGCGCTTCCCGGTCACGTCTCCTGTCGGTTCTGGCTCCACGATGGTGGAATGACCTTCCTGTGGAAGGCCAGCTGAGACCCTGGTCACTTTCAAGCGACGACTGAAGACTCACCTCTTCAGGGTGCACCTCTCCCCGTAGTCCGGTTTTTGTTAACTTAGGGACATAGTTGCTTAGTATTACACATGTCTACTTGTTTATGTATTGTATTAGGCTTAGGCATTATTTTCTGCATTGATTGCTTTATTGCTACCTTTGAATTGTGCTACAGACTTACCTACAGGGTCCTAGTTTAACTATGTGGTTGCTCCTAGCACCTAGGAACTGTACTTCCCACTAGGGTGGCTTTCAGCGAAACTGTTCTTGACTACGGTTAACACTTTGTTGTATGTCGCTCTGGATAAGAGCGTCTGCCAAACCTGTAATGTAATGTAATGTACGGGGTTAGATCAGGGGTGGGCAATCTTACCCTGTGTGGGCGGTGTGGGTGCAGGCTTTTGTTCCAGCCGAGCAGTAGCTCACTTGATTTGACTAATCAGCTAATCAAAGTCTTCAATCAGGGCTTTGATTAGTGGAATCAGTGTGTCACTGTTCAGTTGGAACAAAAGCCTGCACCCACACCGGTTAGATAGTTGACATGAAAACAGGGTATAATTGGCTACTAAATTAGGAGAAAATGGGGGGAAAAATCTGAAAGAAACCTTAAAAAAAAAAAAAAAAGATATATGGCTTATCTCTCATCTCTGACTATGAGCAAGGCTGTACAGCAGGCTAAGTGGGCTAATGTTCACAAGCTTACCTTATTTGACATGCCTATTGACCAACATGAACAATGTCCTGTGTTTTTGAAACAGAAGACGTGAGAGTGCCATTCCTTCATTGAACCAATCACAGCATTTTGTTCAGGGAGTGTTAAGTCTTGATTGGTTCACGTAAGTCACTGTTTGACAGAACTGACAACCAGTGATGGTTGGGTGTTTATGGGTGTTTATTTTATCAATACTTTTACCCAGTCCTACAATAATTGTATTTTTCTTCCCTTATTTCCCTTCTGTTTGAGTTGCAGTTGTTCCTCTCCTGCACCCTATTCCATCAGTCGTTTAATCCATTTTCCCTAGTTAAGGCGTATCAAATATCTTTGACAGACTGGTTGCCACGGAGATGAGCCAGGAAGGTCTGAGGCTGACAACATTGCAAAACCGATGACAAGCTGCTCTGTGCTGCATTCAGTACACAGGGCACAGCTATCGAGCGTCCAGACGCAATAACTCCTCCTGTGTGACAGGGGGAGCTTGTCCTCAAGAGTGCCGCTGCAAGAAATAATGTAGCCAGTCGATACTGAGAAGCCTTGCAAGCCACGCTTGCGGATTCTAACTTGGTTGTAAAAGCATTGTGTTTGGCCTGCCCATATTGCAGGGAGGAGCCCTGTTGATCAACCACTGGTCAACAATTTAATATGACAAATCCTGATCTCTTAGAGTGCTCTAACAGCCAGCCAATGAAAAGAGCCTCAGAAATCCTGAATCAGAAATTGAAAGCTATCACCTTTTTCCCCGGTAAATTTACTTAAACGGTAAACTGAGGGCTTGCCGTCTGAGAATGAGACTAGGTACTGAGTAACAGAAATAGCTAATAACTAAGCACTCCATAGCTATTTTGAAATGTAATGCAAGTATTAATATTGGCTACATAGATCATAGATCATATACTCTGATTAATATGTCCAGTATTCAGGATGAATATGTATGGATGTATTATTCATCAAATTGTCTTTACTGTAACTGTGTGTAGCAACATGGTATGCCTTTGGTGCCAGCCACACTCACAGTCAAATTCAGTTCTGATCCTTCCAGGGTCAGGCCACAGTCCAAATGTGAAAAGACACTACTCCAGGGTTGATCTGCAGGCCAGTGAAAGGCATGACCATATGTTCACTGACAAGACTCCCGTTTCCACTCAGAGAAGTCTGGGCCGCCACTGCTGCTGTCCTGTGTGAAAGAGTCCAACAGATTACCAGTCCATCCTGGTTTGAATGCATATCACAAAATAAAAAAATAAATGGAAGTGAACTTTGACTCTTTTTTTTATCATGAGACCACTTAAACACTCCGTTTGGCAGTTGCCAGTTTGGCAGTTGGAAGTGAGTGGCAGTTGGAACCCCCAGGGTTTTACGGTTCCAAACTGAAATAATCAAGGGGAGGTTGATTAGATCAGCCCTGCAATGAGCCCTCTACGGAGGAGAAACCAGTAATCTCTGAGTGAAGGGAGTTATAAACAGACAAATACATACCGATTTGAGGGACTGTGTCTCACCATCTAGTTCTGGCAGCCACTCTCACTGCTCAAAACACTAAGACAAGAACCCCTACTAATAATAATGAGAAGAATAGTAACATCATCGACAACAAAAAACAACAAATTATGGTATGTCAGGATGAGTTAAAACATTATTTATGGTCGCGTTGTCTGTCTTTAATGTAATGTAATGTAGTTGAGGGTATTATTGATGAACTGTGGTATTGAGAGCGTAAGCAGACAACACAATAACCCCATCCCAGTTCCCTAATTTCAGTGTACTTATTAAGACAGCATTCATACATCGCTGCCAGTGCATCTACAGCACCTGTACTAGGCTACCAAATCGTGCTGATAATGGCTACGCTGCATTACCGTGAACGCATACGTGCCCCTAGATTAACACTTCTGGGACACGTACTGTAATTCAGTGGTGAAGGTGAGGGTGGTGGTCACCAGATCGATGGTGTTTTTTAAGTACCGCTTTTCATCACTCCTTCTCTCCTCATTCCTGCAGGCTCTTTAATTCCTGCTTGGTGATATTGCGGTACACGAAGAAGCGAGAGGAGAGCCCTTACCCAGGGCTTGAGGGCTTGAGGGCTCGAGGGGGCAGCTCTGGCACGCAGCCGGAAACATCTGTTTGAGCAGGATAAGAGTCTGTTGTGACCTGAAGACTGTTCTCTCAAACGTCATAAGCCACAGCACTGCTTGAGACAATCTCACCGAGAGGCCAATTTCCCCTTCATGATCAAGTTTACAAGTTGAATAACATGCCTATGAAAAGAAAACGGTACAACTAGGACATGACGTCCAGTACAAAACAGGATGTTAAACATAAAAGAGGGCAGGTGTCCCACAGGTGGCTGGTTCACGCTTTCACGTGCACATTAAAGTTGATTGCACTGCAATGTGTTGTTCTGCACGGCACTCTACCCCCAGGTCTTCAGAAAGCAGCACTAAAGCTACAGTTAGTGCTGTGATGACTCAGTAGGTAGAGCGTGGTTCTGTGTGTCTCAGTAGGTAGAGCGTGGTTCTGTGTGGCTCAGTAGGTAGAGCGTGGTTCTGTGTGTCTCAGTAGGTAGAGCGTGGTTCTGTGTGGCTCAGTAGGTAGAGCGTGGTTCTGTGTGACTCAGTAGGTAGAGCGTGGTTCTGTGTGGCTCAGTAGGTAGAGCGTGGTTCTGTGTGGCTCAGTAGGTAGAGCGTGGTTCTGTGTGGCTCAGTAGGTAGAGTGTGGTTCTGTGTGTCTCAGTAGGTAGAGTGTGGTTCTGTGTGGCTCAGTAGGTAGAGCGTGGTTCTGTGTGGCTCAGTAGGTAGGCGTGGTTCTGTGTGGCTCAGTAGGTAGAGTGTGGTTCTGTGTGGCTCAGTAGGTAGAGCATGGTTCTGTGTGGCTCAGTAGGTAGAGCATGGCGCTAACAACGCTTAGGTTGTGTGTTCAATTCCCATTGGGACCACATATACTTAAAAAAATGTATGCATTCACTACTGTAAGTCGCTTTGGATAAAAGCATCTGATAAATGGCATATATTATTATATTATATTATATTATATATTAGTCTGTCAAGGCTTTCCCCTCTCTGTGTATTTGTTTTTAAAGCACAACAAAAAGATCACCATATGAGCTAAAAATATATATTTGGGTCATCGATTGATTGATTGGTTGGTTGCTCGATAGATGATAGGTGTATATTTGGAGCAATTTTCCACTCATTCTCAGAGGAATTTGGCACCTAGATGAGCGACCTTTGCGTTTTCGCATGTGCTGACAATGAAGGATATATGTACGGGCTAAAACTAAATGTGGGGTAATCTAATTCCTTATGAAGTAATCCAGAACACCAATCAGCGTGTAGAGACAGTAGGCACAGCGTCACATGAAGGTGTCTCTCAAGACCACACCCACATTTGGGGAAAAACAAAACCTTTCCAATTGCAGCCTATGTTGAGGTAGCACAGTTTAAGGTAGATGGAGAACTCTTACATGTATTAGAATAATGACAAAAAGTTGCTTTTGGTATTTTGCCGTTGCAATTTTGCCAAAAATCTAGATTGCGGTTTCTGAGCACACACACGTACTCACACAGAGAAGTGAAGCCACTTCACCTCAACATCGCTCAAAAAGAAGGAAAGGACAACTAGCTCACATGATAATGCTTATTTAAGGGTGCTGCTGTTTTTTAAATTTTTAAATTTTTAAATTTCTAATTTTCCCCCTTTTTTTCTCCCAATTTGGTTGCCAATTATACCCTCTATTTATCTCAATTGCCCCTCCTCCACGAGCCCGCCGCCTGTCCTCCGGGGCGACACATTATTTCTGGGCCAAATTTATCCGCCTCTTCAGAGACGGAATTCTACCACGGACGCCTTTTTCCTGCTCCTCGACGGACTCGTGCCGGCTCACCCTCCCCCCTCCCCCGGAGGCGGACAGCCAAACGCCCCCGCCTCCGATCGGGGCTGACGACCAGGGCCTGTCCCTGACAGGCAGCGCGCACCACACCGGACCAGCCAAAGTGTGGTGCGTTAGACCGCTACGCTATCCGCCAGCCCGGTGCTGCTGTTTGTAAGAAGCTAAACAACCTTTGGTTTTCTTATCAGCGCAAAATACAGCATCATAATAGCTGAAGCTCATAAAACATGTGGTTCACAAGCGGTAGTAATGAACACAACTTCATAGCCTTCATATTCCATGACATCATGCTCTGTGGGAATATATTCCAGCTAGGTTTATGAAATTAACTGCGATTCTTAGAGCAGGTGAAGAGTATTTCACGTGGATTTTTACATGCTTAATCTATGCTTCATTTTTTCATTTTTCTTACCAGCTCAAACTACTTAGCTACATTTTAAAATATGCGATTATACAGGGCTAATACTCATATAGGAGGCAAAACAATAGCTTTCCTATCAGCTTGTGGGGAAAATGTAGGTTGATTAGAGAATTAGAGAATTACAAATGCATATGCCTACCAATCCAAGTATGGACTTATAGCCAACTATATTTCTTCTGTTCTTGCTTCTTATTAAAACATATTCCAAATCTATGAACACACTGAAATCACACAGGAAAAATGTCTTATAGTTATATGTATACTGTAAAAACAACATCTTCCCGTGAAGTGCACACCCTCCTTAAAGCTAGGAAGTTCTCACAGTCATAAAACTTACACAGGTGACATATATTGGTCCAAAATGTATCCTGTATGAAGCATTTTATGCTGGGCTCTGTCACGGTTGTTCCCCAGATTCACCACCAGATGGCGGTGTGCGCCTTTTCCTTAAGGCGCTCAGCTGGCTTGAATGACCAATTATCTCTTCCCTATAAATACCCGCACCTAACTTCATTCGGGGCGAAATCGTAAGCCATCTTTACGATTTTTAGCCGGTAAGGTAAGAATGTCTTTTTCAAGACGTTCTCAAAGACTACACAAAGACTTTTCTTTAGAAACGACTATCTCCATTTCAACCCCTTCTAAAAACGCAAGAACTTAAGTTAGTTGTCCCTTTTAAGGAAACCTTTCTCTAAATGGGGTTTTCGGTTGGTTTCGTCATCAGTCGGTTCGACTGCTTTGGGGTTCTAACTTGTTCTTTTGGCTCTTCTAGCCGTTTACGTTTTTGGGGAGTACTCTGGTCCTAACGAAAGAACTTATTTTAGTTTCCTGCTTTAAGAAACCTTGTTCGCTAAAAATGCGCTTTTCTTTTGGTTTCGTGTTATCCAGCCGGTCGACTGGTTCGTGGGTTACTACTGGTTCTTTTGGCTAACTGCCTTTCACGTTTTGGACATAAAGAGTTTTGAGTTAAGGTCGGTTCATTCTCCATTTAAATTGTACCCACTTATGGAACTTCTCTCGTGTGTAAATTGTACCCTTTGGGTCGCTGAGGCTGTTTTCGGTTTCAATTTTGTTCTGGCGGCTTTGCTAGCCTCCTCGTTTTTTCTTACGCTCTGTGCTATTTAATAACCTTTAGTTCCTACATTTGAAACTCACTCGTGGTTAGGAGTGTTCCTCTAGTTTCATTTGTTCAGTCGTCTAGGCTGTTTATGGGTTCTATTTTATAACCATTAGTTCCTACATTTGAAACTCACTCGTGGTTAGGAGTGTTCCTCTAGTTTCATTTGTTCAGTCGTCTAGGCTGTTTATGGGTTCTAATTCATAACCTTTAGTGCCTACTTTTGAAACTCACTCGTGGTTAGGAGTGTTCCTCTAGTTTCATTTGTTCAGTCGTCTAGGCTGTTTATGGGTTCTATTTCCTAACCTTATTTCTTACATTTGAAACTCACTCGTGGTTAGGAGTGTTTCACAGTTTCATTTGTTCAGTCTGATAGGCTGTTTACGGGTTACTTATTGTTCTGGCGGTTCTCCTAGCCCCCCTGCGTTTACATACGCTCAGAACTTTTGATAACCAAATTCTTTGTCACTTACGTATTAGAAACCTTGTTCGCTAAAAATGCGCTTTTATTTTGGTTTCATTCTTGTTCAGCAGATCTCCTGGTATAGGTTTTACTCTGTGGTTCTGTCGGTCCCCTTAACTGCTTGAGTTTTGGCGGACGTCAGATGTGGGTCTTGTTGTTCCCTGCTGTCTGTCATCCCCCCCTAACTGTCTCTTAGGCTCCTGCGCTTCCATACGCTTCTGACCTTTTCGCCACCATTTAATTGTACCCACTATTGTACTTCTCTCGTGTAAATTGTACCCTCCTGGTCGCTGAGGCTGTCTTCGGTTTCAATGTTGTTTTGGTGGCTTTGCAGTTTTTTGGATGCCAGATAGCAGGTCAACTTGTGGGCCCTGCTGTCTGACGAAGATGTCGGATGTGGGTCCAGTCGTCCTGCTGTTCTGCCGGTTCCCCTAACCGTTTCGAGTTTCGGACGCTCAGAACTAGTGGGTCAGGTTTTACCATGTGATCTTGTGGGCTCTCCTAGCTCTTCTGCGTTTCCGGACGCTCAGTATTTTTGGTTATGTCCAGTCTTAATACATTTATTACTCGTGTCTTACTAAAAACCCCTTTGCTCGCTATTAAGCGTTTTCATTTTGTTTTCGTGGGTTCAGTCGTTTAGACTGTTTTCAGGTGATAACCTGGTTCTGTTGGCTTCCCTAGCCTTTCACATTTTGGGAGGTTCAGAATATTCGGTTCAGGTATTTACTTAATCCTTATTTAAATTGTACCTTCATTAGAAACCTTGCTCGTTTGCTATGGGCTTTTTTGTTGGGTTTCGTTGTTCAGTCACTCGACTGTTTCGGGTTGCAATGTGGTTCTGTGGCTCTCCTGGCCTTCGCGTTTTCGGACGTTCGAACTTTGGGATTATGCAAATTAATTAACATGTTTACTGTACCCATTATAAGAACCCTGCTCGCTATTATGTTTTTCGCTCGGGTTCATGTTGTTCAGTCTGTTGGGCTGTTTTTGGGTTTCATTCATGTTCTCTCTCTCTCCTAGCCTTTATTTTGGGATACTGTGTCTTTATTTTACTTAACTTTTAGTTGTAACTATTATAAAGAACCTTGCCCGCTAGGCGGTGTTTTGATTCAGGTTGCTTTTGTTCAGTTCGATTGACTGGTTCAGGTTACTAACTTGTTCGCTTGGCTATCATTGCCTTTACGTTTTCAGACACTGGGAGTTACCACCCGGTGGGTGTGGTTTGCGTTCATCCCTTATTATCTTCCCTATTCTCTGTTTTACAGAGCTAGTGGTTAGACGGGTTCCGTCTAACTTTTTGATCCCCTAGGGTTCTGCGAGTGGCGCCTATCACCACCAACCCTTACAGGGCTCAACATGAAGAAAAGTACAGGGCATAAAATAAATAAGATGGGGGGTGCATTGTTTTGGAGCTTGATGTGAAATTCCCCCCCGGTCAAATATACGTTACCAATTATGTATCCAAGTATGATTAGCATAATATATTAGCAGCCTGTACACTGAATAAAGATCTGTTTTGTCGTCCATTGCATGCCTTACTTTGTGTTGTGTGTATGAGTGTGGGTTAAATGGGTGCCCTGCTGGGAAATGCACCCCCTCAGTAATTTTCTTCCTGTTAAGTCAAGCATCAAATGCTTTGCACCGTATACATTTGGGCTCAATATACGTTACCTGGCTGAGTTTAGTTGGTGTGAGGCCTTTCACCGTAAAGTTAAGAGGGGGCATTTCATTTCCAAATCAGCCAAATCCAAATCAGCCTCTTTCCCCAGCATCAAATACTGTATACAGTGTATATTTGGGGTCGGTACAGTGGGTATAAAAGGTATTCAGCAACTTTTCAGTGTTCAAACAGCTTTTTCTTAATAAATTACAAATACAAAATAGACAATAATTGATGACATAAGTATTCACCCCCCTTGGCTTTATAAGTAGAAGCACCTTTAGCTGCAATTACAGCTGTGAGTCTATTGGGTAAGTCTCTACCAGCTTGGCACTTCTGGACACTGTAGCTTTCACCCATTCTTCTTTACAAAATTGCTGAAGCTCCATCAGGTTGGATCTGGACCATTGGTAAACAGCTATTTTCAAATATTCCCACAAATTATCAAAGGGATTGAGGTCTGGGCTTTGACTGGGCCACTCCAGGACATAGATTTTTTTATTTTTGTGGCTTTTGCTGTATGCTTTGGGTCCTGCTGGAATACAAATCTTCTCCCAAGTCCCTGGTCTCTTACAGACTCCAACCATTTGCCCTCTACTTGGGCAAAGTTTTCCAGTCCCTGAAGCAGAGATGCATCCACGTAGCATGCCTACATGCCTTCTGGCGAACTCTATGTAAGTCTACTCATGTGAGTTTTCTTTTTGCTGCCCTCCCATAAAGCACAGATTTGTAAAGAACCTAAGCTATTGCCATGGAAGACTCCGTCAGAGTTACATTTAAATTTACATTTTAGGCATTTAGCAGATGGTCTTATCCAGAGCGACTTACAAGATATGCATAAATACATGGTAGGAACAATCATAGTTGCAAGAGATCAGTGCAGTAATACATTGATAGACATAATTGCAGGCAGCTGCGTACCATACCTGTAACACTGGGAAGGAAATGGTTAGTACGTTTTTTACGTTTTTTTAATTAAATGGAGTAAGCAGGGGTATATAGTGTTGAACAAATAGGCAGTGGTGGTGACAATTAACTAGATGTTCAGAATTCAGTGGTATTGGAGTCCGAAAGGGTGGGTTTTGAGTCTCTTGCGGAAGATCACAAGGCAGGCAGTGTGGTATAATGGTTAGGGAACTGGGCTTGAAACGGTATGGTTGCAGGTTCAATCCCCAGGTGGGACACTGCCGTTGTACCCTTGAGCAAGGTACTTAACCTGAATTGCTTCAGTTAATATCCATCTGTATAAATGGATTGTAAAGAAATGTCAACTGTAAGTCGCTCTGGATAAGAGTGTCTGCTAAATGCCTGTAATGTAATAATGTAAAAGGGATTCCGCGGTCCCGACCGATTGCGGAAGGTTATTCCACCAGCGAGGGGTCAGGACAGAGAAGAGACGAGACCGCGAGGAGCAGCTGCCAGGCGCCCGGAGGGATGGGGCAGTCAGTTTGCCAGAGGAGGCGGAGCGGAGGGGCTGGCTGGGGTGTAGGCCTCTTGTGGTGGCCTCCCTGACAAGTGCCCTTCTCGCACGGATGCTCAGTTTTGGAGGACAACCTGATCTAGGTTCAAATTCACAGTTCTATATTCTCTCAATTTCCTTATGATGGACTTTATGGTGCTCTGGGTCTTCGGTCTTCATGGTGAAGCTCTTGTTTTGAAATCCACTGACCGACTGTGGGACCTCTCACAGACAGGCGCACTTAATTTGAAATAATTTCAAACACCTTAATTGTACACAGGTGGACTCCAATCAAATAATTATGTGACCTCTCAAGATAATTGCACCAGAGTTTATTTAGGTGTGTCTGAGCAAAAGGGGTGAATACTAATGCAATCAATTATTGTCTGGGTTTTTTTACATTTAGAATTTAGAATTTATTAAGAAAAGGCTTTAGAGTTGTTGTTTTTTGACATTATAGAGTATTTTGTGTTGATCAGTGGCAATAAATCCCAATTAAAATAATTTTGATTCCATGAAGTAAGAAAATAAAATGCCAAAGGGGGTGAATAATTTTGATGCCCACTGTAGCTGGATAGAACATGCCAAAACACCAAACACATCAGCAGTCATTAAAAGATTGCTTGCCAGTGGTATAATTATGACTTGTTTTTCACATAACTCCAAAATACGCTATCAATGAACCAAGTCTTGATCACTTGGAGAAATAAATTGTATAGGCAGGGGTGCCCAAACCTCCTCCTGGAAGGCTATCCTCCTGTGACAGCTTGTTTGTTTATTAGCTAGCCAGCTACCATTTTCTGCTTCCAGTACGAGTAAACTTAAGCACATTATCCAGTTGGATGATGGCTATGATAGCCAAAAATATGTTTGTAATGACACCTTAGACATGTCAAAAAGTGTATTGAGACACAAAAATAGGAACAGCAGCAAATATCGGAGGTGGTGAAAAGTACACTACCTTGTGTTGGGGTAACTGGCGAGACCCCCCCCACACACCACACACACACTTGCAGGGCCTAGCCAAATTTTGCATAAACACGCCCCTTCCTCTTCTGCGTCTGTTGATAATTTCTCCTGTCGAAGCCTATGGAGAGAGAGCGCGCTTTGTTTTCACCCAATGTGGGCGGGAACGTTTGCGTTAGGGGGCTTGTCTATTTCCACACACGGTCTCCACAGACGCATTGAATATTTTACTAATTTTTATTAATACAGCTCTTTCGACACAAGTAAATACATAGGAAAACCTTCTTATTGGGAGATCAATATATGCACATCATGCAAATGGGACTGTCTCCAGAGCAACGAGGAGATGTCACAGCAGAGAGACACGCCCCCTTCCCCCCCTGCCACAATGTATATCTCAGCAAGCACTTCCTATGCATGAATCGATATGGCTGTTTCATTGTGTCGACTTGGCGACGGAAAGTATATGTCAAGCAAAGTACAGTACATATCGAATTTAGCCGGGATTAGACAACGCCCTTAATGGGTAAACTATGAACACTGTGGCAGGCGACCGGATCTGGAATGGGATGTTATTATAAAAATGTATTTATCACAAAAGAAAACAGTGCCATTGATTTCAGGGACAACGTGTACTATACAGGAGGTCGGCCACTAGCGCGGAAACTCCAGCGCGCGCGCTTTAGAAAAGCGGACCAGCTCCGATTGGCGGAGCGCTGCGCTCTAGAACAGAGGCGGCGGCACATGTGAAACTGGGATCACTTCAGTGAACGAGGCAAACATCGACGCTTTCTCGTGGCGTGTTTTATATGCACACTGTAACCCATCATTTTACCCCAAATGAGGGTTTAGCGATGAGGTACACAAAACTGACCTCGTTAATCAATCTATCGGCTGTCGTGCCACGCGCGACTGACAGCTGCCTGACGGTAGACGAGACGTCCCCTTTAATAATGGTTATATCAGCACGCAAGTTATATTTAAAAAAAAGGCTAAACGACATTTTACCTCCTTTGTCTGTCACACACCGCGACTCTTAAAAACAGCACGCGCGTTTTATCGCCACCACAAAGCACTTGCATAATCAGCACAACAGCGATCGCTCAAGTCCGAGACAGGCTCAGTGCGTTAGCCGCGTGTATTTCGATGTGTTAGTGTCACGCGTGGGAACAGTGGACATTTGAGCGTTGAGCTGCGGCGACAGAGCTGGGCTTTGCGGACAGCAGTTCCGAGCGCAAAGTGATTCACTCGTGCGATAACAAAAGGGGGTGTGTTCGTGTAGGCAAAGTTTTCAGCACTCGCGTCTGGATTCCACGCGCGCAAATGAATGTTCCGCTCGCTCGCCTCGTGGCATTGATAACACGCCATAGTATCCTTTTTCGAAACGGTTTATTGTGGGCATGGAATGGAATTTAGTCATTAGGTGCCCCTCTTCCTCCGTCGCTCGCGCTGCCTCGAGCGGTTGTCACATGTTTGTTTTGTCGATTCATCAAACGGCTGACAAATCAAACGCTACTTGAACAACGGTGCGCTTCTCCGGGAAGCGTGAACCTGGGCTGGCTGACGTCAAATAGGTAAACAACTCGAAACAGCGTGTGCACAGACCGAGCACAGGGGAGAAGTGGGAGAAGACAAGGAGGGCTCGCGACAAAACACGGGCAGCCCTTTACACTTAAAAGCGTTCTCGAGATCCCTCGCACTGCATTCGCGTGCTCTCCGGGAAGTTTTTGTGCGCGTGACATCAGCTGTTCTTCTTTGCAATAGCGCTGTCCACTCAACCCCCTTTCATCGTCAACGGGAATACTTGGAGATCCAGAGGTTGTGCCTGTATAACCCCTCGGAACAAGAACAAAGTACAGCGTAGCCTGCCAGCCGTTGAATGAACGGTAAGTTGTTAAATGGTTTTTCATCAAATGCTGGATGTGAGAAGCGCATAGGCTACGCTTTTAAAATGTTTTCCCTAAAATTGCGGAGAAGCACGCGTTGTCACGCTGCCACATTAAAGTCGATGTGTTTTTTGTTTTGTTGTTAAGCCCGCAATACGTGATTAGACGACTTCTAAGTTTCCACGGGTATCTAGGTCGCGTTCCCATGAACACAATTGCTATATATGTATGTATTATTAGCTATGCTACAACGGCGCTGCTGTGTTGATAACGCATCCAATAGGACTCCCAATAATCTTATTATGTCGAATATTTACCAATTGATCCTCTGCCCCCGATTTTAACTATTTTCTATTCAATGGGAGTTTTGTGTTTTTCTATGTGTTTTTTTTAGCTAAATCGCTGGTAGGCCATGGCACTTTGCGTGCAATTACTATCACTGTGATTTATTGTGTGTATTATTATTAGTAGTTATTGTTAATTGCATCAGTGTGTGTGTGTGTGTGTGTTTTATAAAAACACTGGTCACGGACGATCATCCGCGTGCATTTATTTTGAGCACAGGGTTCCGGGACCATCGCGTGGCTCAAATGTGCATTTGGCTAATTAAATGAAGCGCGCGTGGTCAGGGGGATACGACGGCGCCTGTTGTCACAGACTGAGACGGAGACGGTGCCGTTCGCAACCAAAACAATCGCGTGTGCTATCACGTCTTGCGCGTGCTCACACGGTCCTGCACAGACTGCCGCCGCTGCCCACAATAGCACGCCACGCGTCTCCGCTGCCGTGAAAGTGTGGCGTTGTCACGGCGCGCGCGCACGCACCCTCGCTTACGGCCGCGAAGTCGGAGCGTAGCAGGTAAATAAAGACAAAGGAAAAACGTGGTCTGTACAGTCCGCCGCCGCCACACCCCTCTCGAGCAGTCAGAGAGAGCCCCCGCACTGTTGAGCCTTGTGAATGAGGAATTGCAAGATTAGATTCCCCCAAAAAAAAACCACGGATGAAATTGCCTTAATCCTACCGTATTGCAGTTCCTATTTTCTAAAACAATTTGCTGAAATTGGATTTTAGCGTCAGCATTCCAGCCAAGGATATGTGCGAGACGTTCACGGTGCAGTGGTGTCCCGTTTCTGTACACTTATTTGCATGCATGTGCACGCACGTGTGCGATTATGCATGAGCCCGTTGGACACAAAGGTTTTTTGATTTCTGGCAAATTGAGAATTATATTGCGATTTGCATGTTCTTCAGACTAACATATCAATAAATTCGGATAATTCTAAAAATAAATAAACATTAACTCGGACAATCGGACAATACCCGATGGAGGAAATTTAAAACCTGCCGTTTTTCAGCAACACAGTTGCAGACATCAATCAGCTCACATTAACTAACGGCTGATATCAACGCCCTGGCATAGTCTACCTGGAAGTCTGATTCTATAACAAGCAGCAATGTTTTGGTTTTTCCGTTCCTTTATAGTTCGTGTGACCCTCGTGCTACCCCTGCTCATGCCAGTTCTTCTGTTCCAAAACAACGATGGTCTTGTTTTTGCCACAGCGGTATGCCAGGGGCAGCGATGTTAAGATTTACTGAGAGTTATGTTTTTTTTCTTTCTTTCTTTCTTTCTTTCTTTCTCTATGCCACTCTGCCGCAGAGGCCCATCCCTTCTGCGTTAGAGGGTGAACCAAGCTCAGAAACAATTAGTTGCGTTGCACGTTGTGGTTGGAGTGACGGGTCAGCTGAGATCCAGTGTGGCAGCCAGACCACATGTTACGTTAGCATTGCTATGTAACGGCGCTTTGGTTTGGTATCGCTCTCTTTTTGTCCATCCGTTGCTTCGCTCTCATTGAAATCAATTGTTGAGTGGCGGTATTCCCTCAAAAAGTTGTTGGGCATTGGTGATTGGTTAACACATCGCTAAGCAAGAAAAAAATCATGGTTGTGGTCTTGTGGTGGGGATTATAAATAAAAATATAGAGTTATGATTCATTCAATACATCCGAGATCTACCACACACCTCTCAAGGTGTGTCACGTGACCTGGAGGTTAGCTATGGCCACGCCCACTGCAGTCAAGGGCACGGTGAACGAGTTCACATCTCTCCGGCCCCCGTTAACACGCGCTAGTGGCCGTTCTGCCTATAGCGCGGTTTAGAAGTGGTGTCACTAGCTGGATGGCCCGAGGATCAATCTAGTCCCCAATTCTGCGCTGTGGCATACGGGTGCAATTTGTCAATACAGGTTCACAAGCACAGTCCCAGGATGATGCACCAGATAATCAGCCTGTTATTGCCCCTATCCGTCTATGTCTGCTGAATTCCAAATGCAGCAGCGAGGAGGAGCTGACAGCTGGGGTGGATGAAGGGGAATTTCATACAGTACAGTGCAGTGCAAATAGCTCACAATGAGAATGGTTCTGGAAGTCATTTTGATTTTTCCCCCGAAGCCGGCCAATTATACCCTCTATTTTATTTCCATGAGGATTGAAGCACTTCATTATCCAGTGAGAATGTGGGAATGTATGGCTTTGGTACGCCCAGGATGAAATTGATTTGGTTATTGAGATACAACTAAATATACAACTAATCGCCGTTAGTTGATCGGAAAACCTTAAAAGTTCTCTGAGAGAGCATTCAAATACATTTTCTTTCCCCATGCACTTAATGCTCATCTGATCTGTTCAGGGACTTTTTTCCTCCATAATCCAACCCACTAAAGTTTAGGCATCCCTATCCAGAGCGTGCTGCAAAGAGGTTCTTTTTGTTGTTGTGAAAATTATGAATAAAGGATCATATTACTTAATTATGTTATTATCTTCATGAACAGTGGTGCCGGCACTGATGCCAAGAAACCTCATCAGGAAAACATCACCTGAGGAAAATAATATCTTACAGTGGAGGATGGATCCGGTTGCCAAGTTGAGGTGGTCGCCAGGAAACGGACCCTCATCACTAAGGGGCCGGCTCTCCTGCTGTTCCAAGCTCAAGGTACGAGTGCGGCTCCATCTAAGAAGATAAGAGATTCGCAGCTTTCTTTGAATACATGTAGGCATAATCTCATTTCCTGCTCCATACCCAGGTTGTGTGGATGTTGTAGCTTTTACTTCCTGTCCAGGATGCAGAACAGGAACAGACTGGGGTTTGATCTTGACTTGGGAAAATAATGATGATTATTGTTGTTAAGAAAAAAAAAAAAAAAAAGGAAAAAGAAAACTGTCCACATTAATTTCATTATGGGTATCTGTAATCGGATAGCAATTCAAATTTGTATCAAAATGCAATCACAAAATGTTGACGGACAAGCCATCGAAACTGGTGCTGTACAGCATCTGCCATGACTTTCCTAGACTTTTTTGTCCCCTAGTGGTAGAACGTTATTACTACGGAGCTGTGAGCCAGTTAGGGAAGCTACTGTGTGTAGGGCTGCAGTCACGGCAAAAAAACTGATAATTTGATCCTGTTTCAGATTTCTTCCTCTCTATGTCAGCATTCCTTTGTCGATAAATGCTGACATCGCCACAAACACACACTGCAAACCTCAGTCTCCTCCAACCCTGCCCACAGAGCCAGCTGCGCCACTTAGCAACCCTACACCAGAACCACACGATCCATCGAGCAACCCTACACCAGAACCACACGAGCCATCCAGCAACCCCAGTTTATTAAGAGCTAGCTAGCATAAGCAGCGATTGTCACTTCATCCTTCAGAACGTTCAGTTATACATATTCCAAACACACCCAGGCTTCCATCCTCGGCGATGGTAAGAACACTTGGGCACACCAGAGTGAAACTGTTTGATATTGTTCTGGCCCATCTTTACATCAAACACTGTTGGTCTTTCCATATTGTTTTGTCATGAATGGGAAAGCGCGATTCTTTGACTTTTGATGCACGCCTTCTTGCACCACTGATAATAAAGAGCTTGATGTCGATAAGGCGTAGTTGCGTAGGAGACATTTGGGTTCATACCGTGTTCTGCTGACTCCATAACTTTGAGGATCTATTGTATAAGCTTTCAAGTCCTTACAAATGTATCAAAAACCATATGTGCAAGTGCGTGAACTAGCTACGATGCGGTTTCTGTTTATTGATGTTCAGTTGAACTCTGCTGCTGGACAGCCAGGAAGCACAGAAGAGGTTGTGGTGCTGGTGGATCATCCTCACTACACAAAGGGTTTGTGTTAGAAACTCACCTGTACAGCGTTACAGGTAGTGGTGGGAGAATGAGGTATCGTGACACAAAAATTGGTGGGGTTACCATATGCTACCTGTAACTCGGTGATTTGAACCAATCATCGTGTTTTGTTGTGAAGAGTAAAACCTTTTGATTGGTCCTAACAAGTCAGTGATTGGCAGATAATTGTAGCTCCTCCCATTTTTTGTGTCACACTTCATTTCTCCCATCACTAGTTACAGGCTCTGTGGCGCAGGCCAGATGATCAGCCCTGAGCACAGGTAAAGGTTGGGTGTTGTACCTAGTGCTTTGATACTGCGTTCTTCTCTTCTTATGGGGTCCTCAGGTTAACTGGGGGACACAAGAAACAGTTGGGGAAGCGGTTGTGAGGGGGAATGTTCCCTGCCTCCTGCCGCGGAGGACTGGGGCCTCCTTTCTGTTTGCGTAGGTTTTCTCAGGTGTGGCGTATAAGCTGGAGGAAAGACATGCAGAGAGAGCTTGTTGAGGACTCAGCCCTTTGCTCTTTCGATCCGTTTCTCTTGCGTTTATGAGGTTAATTTCGCTATCAGACACAGGAAGGAGCAGAGAACACTGTGGCATTGATTCACTGCAGTCGACTCACAGCGTTGCAGCTGGACTACCAACTAAAAAAAGTACTCATATTACTTGTCTTATTCCCGCCTATCTACACCAGCAGCCTGGTTCTGTGTGGTTCTGTGTGTCTCAGTAGGTAGATCGTGGTTCTGTGTGGCTCAGTAGGTAGAGCGTGGTTCTGTGTGTCTCAGTAGGTAGAGTGTGGTTCTGTGTGGCTCAGTAGGTAGAGCGTGGTTCTGTGTGTCTCAGTAGGTAGAGCGTGGTTCTGTGTGTCTCAGTAGGTAGAGCGTGGTTCTGTGTGGCTCAGTAGGTAGAGCGTGGTTCTGTGTGGCTCAGTAGGTAGAGCGTGGTTCTGTGTCTCAGTAGGTAGAGCGTGGTTCTGTGTGGCTCAGTAGGTAGAGCGTGGTTCTGTGTGGCTCAGTAGGTAGAGCGTGGTTCTGTGTGGCTCAGGAGGTAGAGTGTGGTTCTGTGTGGCTCAGTAGGTAGAGCGTGGTTCTGTGTGGCTCAGTAGGTAGAGCGTGGTTCTGTGTGTCTCAGTAGGTAGAGCGTGGTTCTGTGTGGCTCAGTAGGTAGAGCGTGGTTCTGTGTGGCTCAGTAGGTAGAGCATGGTTCTGTGTCTCAGTAGGTAGAGCGTGGTTCTGTGTGGCTCAGTAGGTAGAGCGTGGTTCTGTGTGGCTCAGGAGGTAGAGCGTGGTTCTGTGTGGCTCAGTAGGTAGAGCGTGGTTCTGTGTGGCTCAGGAGGTAGAGCGTGGTTCTGTGTGGCTCAGTAGGTAGAGCGTGGTTCTGTGTGTCTCAGTAGGTAGAGTGTGGTTCTGTGTGTCTCAGTAGGTAGAGTGTGGTTCTGTGTGTCTCAGTAAGTAGAGCGTGGTTATGTGTGTCTCAGTAGGTAGAGTGTGGTTCTGTGTGGCTCAGTAAGTAGAACGTGGTTCTGTGTGTCTCAGTAGGTAGAGCGTGGTTCTGTGTGTCTCAGTAGGTAGAGTGTGGTTCTGTGTGTCTTAGTAGGTAGAGCGTGGTTCTGTGTGGCTCAGTAGGTAGAGCGTGGTTCTGTGTGTCTCAGTAGGTAGAGTGTGGTTCTGTGTGTCTCAGTAGGTAGAACGTGGTTCTGTGTGTCTCAGTAGGTAGAGCGTGGTTCTGTGTGTCTCAGTAGGTAGAGCGTGGTTCTGTGTGTCTCAGTAGGTAGAGCGTGGTTCTGTGTGTCTCAGTAGGTAGAGCGTGGTTCTGTGTGTCTCAGTAGGTAGAGCGTGGTTCTGTGTGGCTCAGTAGGTAGAGCGTGGTTCTGTGTGTCTCAGTAGGTAGAGCGTGGTTCTGTGTGTCTCAGTAGGAAGAGTGTGGTTCTGTGTGTCTCAGTAAGTAGAGCGTGGTTATGTGTGTCTCAGTAGGTAGAGCGTGGTTCTGTGTGTCTCAGTAGGTAGAACGTGGTTCTGTGTGTCTCAGTAGGTAGAGCGTGGTTCTGTGTGTCTCAGTAGGTAGAGCGTGGTTCTGTGTGTCTCAGTAGGTAGAGCGTGGTTCTGTGTGGCTCAGTAGGTAGAGCGTGGTTCTGTGTGTCTCAGTAGGTAGTTCATGGTTCTGTGTGTCTCAGTAGGTAGAGCATGGTTCTGTGTGTCTCAGTAGGTAGAGCGTGGTTCTGTGTGTCTCAGTAGGTAGAGCATGGCGTTGGAAACGCTTAGGTTGTGGGTTCAATTCCCACTGGGGCCACATATACTGAAAATGTATGCATTCACTACTGTAAGTCGCTTTGGATAAAAGCGTCTGCTAAATGGCATATATTATATTATATTATAGAGTACATTTTAAGAAGATTGGTTTTAAGGCACTAAGTGGAGCTGGAGGTTGACATGCACTGCGTGTGACGGATAAGAAGTGAGGTGGACACCACGGGGGAGGGAAAGGAAATGAGGCGAGCAGTACGGGTGCCAGACAGGAAGTGAGGCAGGTGCTGCAAGTGAACTGTGTCTCCCCTGTGAATGTCACTGTGCAGAGACAGAAAGCAGCATGCACCCCACCAGAGCAACACCACCCAGCTCGGATCAACGTGCGCACCCTTCTCCACCCATCTAATTAGCCTTCTCCACCCATCTTCTCCACCATCTAATATACTCCACCCAGTATTAGCGTCTCTTCTTTCAGTCGGTCCAGAGAGGAGGGAGGACCTCTTATCATGCTCCAGGTGTCCCCCCCTCTTTGGCTGCGTAGTCCCCCTCCCCCCGCAGAGCAGGAAACTGGCCTCCAGGTTAGCTTTAGAGAAAGGTCGTGAAACAGTACCTGAATTTGGAGTAGACCCGCCGACCTCAACTCCAGCATGAGTTATGTCTTCACCAGCAAAGCCTTTTTTCCCCAAATTGGAGTTCACAGTTTGGAGCAAACAGAAAAGGGCCTGCTTTTTGAAATGCCTCATGGACATCGTAAAAAGGCAAAGCCCCCCTTAATGATCTCTGTCCATTTTAACCGTAATGAAATATTACCGCTGTAAAACCTGAGTTTCAGGCCATGCAATTTAGCTGCTCCACTTGTAACCCAACAGACTTGTTTGCATCGTGAAACTGTGCACTTGAAAAGACGCCGACACTTTCCCTAGTGAGTGTACATCTGTGCAAGGTTTTTTTTTTTGTTGTTATTTTTGTTGTTTTTAACAGAGTGAGTTTGGGGGGGACGTCAGGTCAGCCAAACATCTTTCCCAACATGTTCTATCCTAACAAAAAAACAGTAACTGTTAATCACGAATTAGATCTGAAAGCTTGTCTAGACTACATGGAGAATTTAATGGGGAATTTAATTGTGTAAAATTGCAGACACGGTGCTTGGGTTCACACTGATGAAATCAGAGAGGAGGGGCTGGGCTCACTGAGGATTAAACCTGCATTAGACAACAATAATGAATAAAGCTGCTTAATGGGACATTATTAGTCAAAACAGAAGAGAGGAAAAAAACAAGTATTTTGAGGAATTTTGAGGCTAGGTGCGGATTAGGGCAGTTATGTTTCTGTTAAGTAATCCTGCAATAAATCTTGCCTCACAGTATGGCTCTTTCTGTCTCCAACATAAAGTGCATTCTTGACAAGTTTTCTTTTCTCTGGGTTTCCCGCAACATGGGCACGAACATGCCACGTCTCTGACTGGGTGCAGGGTGCAAAGTCATCTGAAAAGTTATCCCCTGCTGGATAGCTGAATGAACTCGGTGCACCGAAGATGTAGCAGAGAATGAATAGCCTGCTAGTTGTCAGAAGGATGAATGCCTTTAACTCAAGATACAGCAACGGCCAGCGAAACGCTGATGCACACTGTGTACGGTCATGCATCTTTCTGAGCGGGCCGGTCGGACTTGACTCGCCGTGTTTTGGCATGTGGCTACTTTAAGAGATTTGCACCAGCAATATAGGCGGCAGTCGATTCCTTGTTGGGGCACTATGTTTGTAGCCTCAAGTAGGTACTTAGACATAACATTGGCCTGTACAGGTGCTCAATGGGGCTCTGTGAAATATTTATTACTTGTTAAATATTTGTTTAAGTTTATTATTGTTATGAGTGTTGAAAAATGGGAAACGGCTAAATACACTCAAACAAAAGAGCACAGACTTCTATCCTGGTGAATGCGCAATGCGTTTGGACTGAACGTCTTTCTTCAGACGCCGGCACTTGCCCTGAATTGGCATGGTAAAAATACTGCTGATTGCATGGATTGGATATTAGCTTTGCCCTGAATAAGGCTGTCTGCAAATTAAATAAATAATGGCATCAAACAACGGTTATCCCTCCCCTGCTGAGGGAATAATTGCTCTCTATTCCACTCTCCAGATCTCTGATGTTTGAATTTGCCCTTTGCACAGTATGAGAATAGAAGTATTTTTTACGTAGTTGACAAAAATATTTCTCGATTTCCTGCTCTTGTTTTTCTATTCCCTCCCCACTTGTATGAATTTTCTGGAACGAATAAAACATTTGAACGATAGTTTGAATGTTGAACAGAAAGCGCTAGAAGCAGGAGAAATGTTCATGAGAACCCATGCATGCGTTTGTATTTAATAGTTGGGGGGGGGGGGAGCATTGTCCAAAAAGTGAATGTGCGTATTCTTGACACTAACCCAATATCTGAAAGCTAACCCACATATAGTATTCAAACACATTTATAGTACACGTTGACAGCAAAAATATGTTCACAGTACATGTTCACATTTACACTACACAGCATTTAACATTTTATCAGAGGTGGGTCGAGTACTCAAAATCTGTAAAAGTAAGTGTTACTTAATGGAACATTAACTCAAGTAGAAGTGAAAGCAGCCAACCTATAAAACTGCTCGAGTTTTGAGTAAAAATGTTTTTGCTCCAAAAACTACTCAACTTACACATTTTATTTTTAACATGTATTTTCTTTTAGTAATGAATTCAAAACATATAGCTATGTAACTACCAAGACAGAACATACAGCTGGTTAACTAACCAAAATGTCAGATTTGCAACTGCTACATTGCAATATTAGGGAGGAGATTCTCAATTGTGAGTAAATCAAAGTAAATGTGTAATTATGTAAAATCCAAATGCGTGTAATAATTATTCTGCGTATAACTAAAAATAATTTAGCAGTGCCTGACAGTTAACTAGCCTGACAGTTAACTAGCTACATTTTCTGCACAAATAGCCCTAGCTATAACTTTGCTAACAGCATTATGCTGATGCTACATTGATGTACAGAATATTTAAATGTGCTAGCGCCCCCTTCCATTTTATAAATAATTCCAATACATTTGATGGGACATAAGGAAGTTCACTGTAGCGTAAGCGTAGTGATAAAACAAAGTCAGTCTCAATGCAGCTTCACAAGTGCGTTACACAAGGTGCCTGGAAACAGGAAGGATGGGGTTTTTCCCCCTCAAGGTTGTTGCTGTATCGGGTGGTTGTGGTTGGTCGAGATCACGACCAAAGAAGTAAAAATAGAAGGCGGGTGGTTGGTGGTAAAAGTTGAACGGGTACGTTGCGTACACAATTGAAATCTAACCAGTGAGAGAGAGACCAGAGAATTAGTCAAATGTAATGGAAAAAAATAAGTTAAATAGTATGTTTTATCCTTCACTATTTACTCAAGTAAAAGTAAATGTATAGTCCACAGAAAGAACTTTGAGAAGTACAAATCCCTTAAAACAACCCCCCAAAAACCCCCAAATACATGTTAACACCTTACTTATAGCCTGTTATGACCCACCTGTGTAAAGGGCTATGTGCAACATTCATGCCTACGATATTTATTTGCAGGACACATTTACAACATGCGTTTACTGTGGACTACTGTGCAGCACAGCATGTTAGTGTTGCCTTGTTTAAAATGACTTCATCTCCATACGCTGGATCCTTTCTGCAAAGGAATACCCACAACTTGAGTTACCAACGTCAACGTTCACATCCCCCTACTGCAGGGGTAGGGAAGGAGGGCCATAATCTCTTATTGGATTTCATGCCTCCTTCTGCTCTACATTTTAGCTGCATTTACCGATAAGCCCATGAATGACAGCTGAATACTGTGTTCTTGTGTTCCTATATGAAACATTTTACTGTGGTCTAATCGAGTGTCGAGTGATCCAGCGTTTGTGTACACTGCTAATTAGCGAATTGAGACAGAGTGGGACCCAAAACCTACACACACATGGCCCTCCAGGAACCCTAACAGTGTTCCCTACCCCTGCCCTGCTCTACCTTTAAAATAAACACAGTCTTGGATTATACATGTAGTTTATCTTGGATCACCTTGGATAAACACTATCTTGGATTATATATGTAGTTTATCTTGGATCACCTTGGATCACCATTGGACATCTACAGTACCCTCCAAAATTATTCACGCCCCTGATAAAGATCTTCATCTTTGGGGGGGGAATATTATTTGTAAAATAAAATATTTTTCTCTGAGTGAGTGTGTGTGTGTGTGTGTATGTGTGTGTCTATATATATATATGTATAAATACAGTACCTTATACAGTACCAGTCAAAAGTTTGAGTACACCTGCTGGAAACTAGGTTTATCTCATATTTGACAATGTTTTACATCGTATAAGTTTCTGTAAATACTTGAAAATAACAAAAAAACACATAAACAGAAGAAGCATCACATCAATGTTCAAGAACATTTAATTGAAAACTGAATCTTGGATTCCTCAAAATAGCCACCCTTTGGCGTGATAACAGCCTCACAAACACGGGCCATTTAGTTAATGAGTTTCAGCAGGAAATCCCAGCTCTCCTGCAGCAATTCCCAGAGACACTTGTGGGTTGCTTTGCTTTGATTCTTCTGTCCAGTTCGTCCCATACAAGTTATATGGGATTGAGGTCTAGACACTGGGCAGGCCAGATCATTAGTTTGAGTTGTCCTTCACGTTCCTCCTTCACCAGATAATTATTTCACAACTTCAAGGTCGGTTTCAGGGCGTTATTTTGCCCTATTAGCCGTAATCCAGATGGAAAGTGTACTCAAACTCTTGGCTGTACCTCTGGTGGCTCATACAGCTAAAACACTTGATTCGAGTGCAGTCAGACGCCTGGTACTGCATCCGCCCTGTGCCAGCGCTGACTGTGGCCAGCAGCCCTGTAGGGCAGCGCGTAATGTGGAGGGTTACAGTGAGCGGGATTGTCCTTGTCTCGTCACGCATGAACGACTCCCTCGGTCGATTAGGCGCCTTCGGTCCGCCTGCTCCTTCTGCGCGTGAGGTGCGCTCCTGCAACCCAATGACCGCGCGGCTCAGACGGTGGAGCGCCAAGTAAAGGCAAGCCCCGCCCGGCGACTGCCTGCACCTGCTGCATTAACATAACATAACATGGGCCTCCCGCGTGGTCCAGTGGTTACAACGTCCGACGCTGGCCACGGAGACTGGGGTTCAATTCCCCGTCTCGCCAAGTGTCGGCTTTGGCCGGAAGTGCCACCAGGGGGCGGCGATTGGCTGTCCGCCCCAGGGAGGGGGGAGGGAAGCCGACGTGACGTTCGCTGCGTATAAGAGTGGCCCTGTAAGTACCGGGGTTACGGTCGATGGCTTGGCGAGTGCTGTCTCGGAGGAGGCGTTACTTCGCTCTCGTCACTACCGGTCGCAGGACTACGGCAGCGAACTCACATTACTAGGGGGATTGACGTAAAAATAGCGGGTCTAATTGGCTACCAAATTGGGAGAAAATGGGATAAAATCAGAAACAAATATAAAAATTCACCCAAAGGCTCAGAGTAATCTGCTCACAATAACACTGGAGTGTCGAGCCTGGCCTTGAACACCCCTAGTGTCTCAGCCTCCACTACATGTCCAGGCAAGCTATTCCACGCATTGATCACTCTGTGTGAAAAAATATTTCCCAGTGTCCGTGTGAAATTTACCATTTTCCATTTATGCCCCCTCGTTCTGCTAACCGAACTCAACTTGAATCATTTCCTGTAATTCACTTTGTTAATTCCTTTAATAAATTTAAAAGCCTCAATCAAATCTCCCCTAAGTCTCCTTTTACTAAGCTTGAACAGTCCAAGCATCTCTAGCCTTTCCTCATAACACTTGTCTTTTATGCCTGGAATCAGTCTGGTTGCCCGTCTTTGGACCTTTTCCAGCGCATCTATATCTTTTTTGTAATGCGGTCCCCGTTTGCATTGACGGCGAACGGTGCAGCGACGAGACGGGTCTACAAATACAATCGATCATTCCAAATTGGGATAAATAATATATACACGTGTATAAATTATTAATCCACCGTCTTCACTTAAATAAAAGATCATCCGGAACTGGTGTCCACTTCACCTTCGAGAAACATCCTTTACTTGACCCATAGCCAGTCATTATCTCTTCTTTCGCCTCTACCTTTCAGTACCTCACAATGCCATTTAATGTGAACCATCGCTTTCACTGACGCGAGACCTTTCCGGGTTTAGGAACTGTACAGTTTTCCTGTTGTGGTTGTGAATTCATTTCTGCCGTATTTCATCGGCGTCAGCGCTGAGAATAAAATATTATATTTGACATGGACAGCAGCGTTTCAGTGACATGCAACGGTGTCCTGTTACTCTTTACGGTGTGGACAGGGCCGGTGGAACCCTCACAATGGGACACTGTTCAGATTACACTTTCGGGCAAGAGACCAAAGAGTCTGACAATGTTTACGAGCGAAACGGTAGCTTCTAGTTACACTGTAGCATTGACCTGCGCCTGCGTCCATTCCTATACTCGCCCCGCGCGCTGGCCAAAGTCACAGTGGCAGACTGCTGCCACGTGTACCGTTGAATTAAAGCCTGATTATTTCAGTTCCCAATGCCAGAGCACAGCTGCCTGGTCCCCCCTCTCTCTTATCTCTGCTGATGTGGTGCACATCAGGGTTCAGGGTTAGTCATTTCCATATTCCGTTTAATACGTTTTGTTATAGTCACGCAGCTTGAGCCTACTTAACGTTTTTTTTGCACCTACTTAAAGTTTTTTCACACGTACGATTGATATGTCATGTTATCAAGATGTACAGAACAGGTTTCCACCCCCCAACTCCCATCCTAGCATTTTTTTTTAAACCCTCTCCTGCGGAACTCATGTTCCGTGATGTTGATATTTTTATACGTCGTCTCTTTCGGTACAAAGCGTGCTTGTGTCTGCATTTACGCTGGAATTCGAACAGAGAGTGCTGGTTGTGAAACAATCACCTGGAAAAGACAAATAAATAAATGTGGGAGCAAGGAAAGGCCGTTGCCGTGGGAAACAATGGGTGCCGTGTGATGAAGCAAGGCCACTCCTCCGTGTCCTCTCTGGAAACGGCGGATTTCACAGAAACTGTTTGTAGAAACAAGGCTTTTATTCTTAGCCTGCTGCTAGCCGCCTGCCCAGATGGAGTATCATAGAGGGAACTGATTGTTGTTTTTGGGCAGGGAAGGCTGGGGGTGGGGGGTGGGGGGTGGAGGCGGTGGGCGGACCCTAGGCCAGCATCCCCCTCTGTGGCGGTGTTTCTGATCAGCTCATTGGTTGGGCTCTGTCACCTAAAAACAACCCTTGGGACCTAAGACAGGCACAAAGTTCCAAGCGTGTTTTAACCGTGGTCGAACTGAGCAGCTGACATTAACGCTCAGGCCAGCTTGACAAAGTTCCCCCGTGGTAACGTTGTGGTGCTGTAGCTTCGCGTGCAAAGCGTTGCCCAACTTTCCCAGCCAGAGGCAGCACTCTTGTAGTGCCAATGGGGTCAAAGGTCAGGAGGGGCGTTGTCATATTCTGACGGGGAGGGAAGCCGCCCGCCCCGTGGTTCTGTGGAGCTACCACGTGCGTTGTGTGTGTCAGCTGTAAATATTGTGTCCGCGACACGTCTAAAAATACTAAATGTAATGTATCCAGTGTGACCGTTGGTCCACGTTGCCACACTGACCACCGGACAAGTTCACTGTAGCGTAGGCGTAGTGATAAAACAAACTCAAGTCTCAATGCAGCTTCACAAGTGCGTTACACAAGCTGCCTGGAAACAGGAAGGATGGGTTTTTTTTTCCCCCCTCACGGTTGTTGCTGTATTGGGTGGTTGTGGTTGGTCAAGATCACGACCAAAGAAGTAAAAATAGAAGGCGGGTGGTTGGTGGTAAAAGTTGAACAGACACGTTGCGTACACAATTGACATCTAACCAGTGAGAGAGAGAGACTTAGTCAAATTATTGGTTTTATCAAATGTAATGGAAAAAAGAACTAAAGTAAAAACTTAGTCAATTATTAGTTTTGGAAAAAATTCTTTTTATTCTTCACAGTTTACGTTGCCACATTGAGCACCCTCATGCCAGTCTTTCAGCACTTTGATGAGGAGAGCTGGTAGCGCCTGAGCCACAATGGCGGCCTCGTGAGTAAAACCGTGGGGCGAATGATCATGTTTGCAGAGTGGGTAGTAAAGCCCCTCTGATCACCCCCTGCTGAGTTTACAGTGCGACTCACACTGAGGAAGTTCAGATAATTAGCTGAACTGCAGAACCCTCACGACCACGCTTCTGTGAAGTACAGCGTATGGGGAGGGGGGGTGTGTGAACAGGATGTATCGGTTATAAATATGTCCTGTCCGCAAGATACTTATCTCGTGCATGTGCGCGGTGGTCACCTGCGCGCTTCGAGAGAAATACGATATCTGCCACTCCGGGGCTTGTTTTGCACAGTGCAGTCAGGGGTTCTGGAAGTGCAGAGAAGAACAATGAAAAGTCCAATGGCTCCTGAGTGGCGCATCCAGCCGTGGCAGCTTGTCCAGCCCACCTCTTCAGACTCCACTACCACTGAACTCTGTCCATCTAGCTAAATTGTCTTCACCACTGTTTACTTGTTCAACACTATACTCCAAAAAAATATATATAATAATAATAATTACACTAACCTTTTCCTTCCCAGTGTTACAAAGTGCCTGCAATGATGTCAATCCTGTATTACTGTGGCGCAAACTCCACCATGTATTAATGCACATCTTGTAATGCTTAAAATGTAAAATGTAAAATGTAATGTAAATGTGTGGAGCGCACAGTGGCTCGCCCTGTGTGAGAGAACTGTGGCCATGATGCCGCAAGGCAGTGCATCATATTTTAAGTTTGAGTTGTGCCAGCAAAACAAGTATGGTATTAATCAAATCAAATTCAAATCGAATTTATTTGTATAGCGCTTTTCACAATTGAATTGTTACAAAACGCTTAACAGAGGGGGAACCCAGGCCTAGACGCCCCCCAAAAGCAAGCCTAAAGGCAACAGTGGCAAGGAAAAACTCCCTTGGTAGGGAGAAACCTTGGGAGGAACCAGACTAAAACCATCCTCTTCTGGCCAGCACAGGGTGTGTCCAAAAAAGACCATGCCATGGTCAGTCCAAGGTGACTCAGGGCTGAAAGACTTTGCCCCTCCTGAGTTAGGTAGTCAGCGGGGGGGGCTAAACCACGCGGAGAGGGTCCAGATCCAGGAACTGGGGTTGGCGTGGGGGTGAGGGTTGATGGGGGCACTTCACACTTCTCGCAGGATCTAGGGCTTGGGGGCAGGTGCCCCTGAGTATTAGATCTGTGTCCTTATGTTGCAAATAAAAATTATATAATTGAGAGCAAAATAGTTGCATTGCAAACAAAAATAATAACATTGAAAGCAAAATATTGTTTGAAACATTTGAGAACACAGGAAGAAATAATGAATGGGGATAATGAACGGGTGTCACTCCAAAACGGGTTGACCAATGGAAACGCAGCATCTATGCCTCTTGTCTAAAGCCCACCCACAGGATTTTTGAGTTGACACGCAAATGCAAAATTTCAACATGCAACCAAAACTCTTGCATCGCAAACGAAAAAAAGATTATGAGAGAAAATGTTATTTAGCTGACATACAGGAATAGATCGGAAAGAAAATAATAATTTTTTGGGGAAAAAAACACAATATCAATCTGCTGTTTCAAGTTTGTGGATTTATATTTTTAAAACCGCGGAAACAGATGGCCTTCGACCAAACATGGTTTAAATCATCTTTTTTCACTCTCTCTGCCTCTCCTCACTCTTATTCTGTTTTTCTGTCAACAAGAAAATGGAGGAGAGAATGGAGTGCTCTACACTCGCAGCACAAAAAAAAAAGTATTAAAAAAAAGATCTCTCTCCCTCCCTCTCTCTCTCTCAATTTCAAGCTGCTTTAGTGGCCTGACGCACACACAGTGCAGCAGTGTGTGGAAGTAGGAGACAACAACAACAACAACAACAATAATAATAAAAAATACACTGGATGGGGTAAAAATGTGATTTACATCACCACAATAATATGAATCACAAATAATCTCTCTCTCTCTCTCCCTTTCTCTAGATGTTCCTGGTAGCCTTGTCCTTTGCATATTTCGCGAAGGCCTTGTCCGGGAGCTACATGAAAAGCACAATAACTCAGCTGGAGAGGCGTTTTGATATTCCCACATATTTAATAGGTGTTATTGATGGAAGCTTTGAAATCGGTAAGTAGAATATCAGCATGTGTCTCCGCTTTCTCCGTTAATCGACGATTGTTTTGCATGCTGCGGGTCTGTGCATCTCATTACAAAGCAAATGAGTGGTTTGGGAACTTTTTATTTTAATTTGGGTGGTTTATTGATTTAGTTACATTTTTATATGGTATTGGATTTCTGTATAAGTATGCTTTTAAGGTATCCTCCATGGTCTTAGTGTTGACATAGTTAGCCCACGGTAGCACTTTAGTGATGATGCGTGTACACTCACTGGTTTGGGAGTGCTGTTCAGCCTGGACTATGTCCCTGTGATCATATCACTCTTGTGGTGCACTTGTGTTCCCCTGCATTGTACGTCACTCTGGCGGATAAGAGTGTAATGTAATATCATGCTTTGTAACCAGACAGTTGTGCATGTTCAATCGTGGTATATCACTGCAGCAGTTCACTTAAGATAGGGGGTTTCTGTAAATATACCCATCTGCATAAATAAAGATTATGTAAATTACATGCTGCGAAGTATCCGTAACATAAGTGTCCGGTAAGAAAATAAACAATGTTATTCCACTCTGAACAATCACAATCTAATCATCGAACGACCGCCTGTCATCTCCTGAAGCAACCAGATGTGCAAGCTGTGCTTTTCTAGCTTTATTTTACGAGACAAAATTGAGAAGCACAGTGTCACTTCACCATAGAGCGATCAAGACCCAATCACAGGACCCACCCCCACACCCACCCCCACACCCCCACCCCCCCACACCCCACCCCTTCAGTAGTCTGAACTCTCCGGGCAAACCTTTGTCTGTGGCTGCCGTTTCCATGGGAACCCAGCAGCGGCTCCAGTAGAACCGGAGAAGGCGCAGGGTTTACCCTGGAGAGTGACTTTTCCTGGGCTGCCTTTGGGCGTGGCTGCGCCGCGATCACAAAGCTCCCCGATCATCGCCGCGAGGATTCCTCCACTGCAGTACGATCCGAATCTGCATTCAGACGGGGAAGGGCTGTCTCACGCAGCTGGCCCAGCGCCACTGGAAACAGAGATAGATTTCATCCTGCCACAACAATGGAAAACTCTGCACTCGACGTCGAGCGTTACTGACATTTACATTAGGCTGAAAAACCACAGGGGCATGCGCGCATGTGTGTGTGAGAGAGAGTAACTGTTTTATCGGACATATAGTGCCTATCGGTTATCTTTAAGAGCAGCAGCATACTGTACCCACCTCATACTAACGTACATAAACTGCACATAAATCGTAGGAATGGCCTGTGAGGGTAACAGTACATTCTGCAGTTGGTGTAATGTACTTTTTTTTGCACTCTGTGTTTTTCAGGTAACCTTCTGGTGATGGCATTTGTGAGCTATTTTGGGGCCAAACTACACAGGCCAAAGATCATTGCTATTGGCTGTCTCCTGATGTCTTTAGGGACATTCCTGTGTGCCATGCCACACTTCCTTATTGGACGGTATGTAAGGGGGCGTTTCCGTTAGACCCAGTCGGGTGGAAGGCTCCGTGTCTCGTACCTTGTACCTCTCGTGCGAATGGTTATGGTCAGATTAGACGTCAGCAAAGACCATTGTTTAAAATTCGTAGGTCGTAAAATGTCACATTCCAAATGCACGTGAGTTAGCGTGTGAGCGTCCGCTACAGAATGTGACAGCATGCTCGGGGCCCAATTTTCACCTCTTAAGAGATACCCCTCTCCTCCAAGCAACGCTAGCCCTCCTGTAGTACTGTGTGCCCTGTGTGGAAGAACGTCACTGGCTTGTGAGCGGGTGCATCAGAGGAGACTGTTCCATGTGTGGAGGCAGCAGTGTGGTATAATGGTTAGGGAACTGGGCTTGTAACGTTAAGGTTGTGGGTTCAATCCCCAGGTGGGACACTACCGTTGTACCCTTGAGCTAAAGGTACTTAACCTGAATTGCTTCAGTTAATGTCCAGCTGTATAAATGGATTGTAAAGAAATGTAAACTGTAAGTCGCTCTGGATAAGAGCGTCTGCTAAATGCCTGTAATGTCATGTAATGGAGGCGAGTCCAACAATGGGAACAATTCCAGATTGAGGGGGAATTCTTTTTTTTATATATTTTTTTTATAGTTAAAACATTGGTTAAGGCATGTCAGGATATGCTTTGAATGTAAAATGAATAAACGTCAACAGGATGCAGTTTGTGGTTAAAACGCTGCTCACTCTTGCAGCTACTGTTCATTTCTCTGCTCTGTCTGGTTCTCTAATTGTGTGCAATGCTGTCTCCCTTCCCCTGCTAAACAGTCACATTGCTATTTCGTACACAGCTATAAGTTCGAAACGTCCGTTAGATCTTCAGTGAACTCAACCAATAACCTCTCTCCGTGTCCAGCAAGCCCACCTGACCCTCTGCCTGCAGGTGGCATGGCCCACGTCACGCCCAGTGCAGGTAAGAGACCGTGCCCACAAGGCCCTGCTGGGACACCCCTGTCTTTACCTGTATAGATGAGGGCCCTGATTGGTTTTTCACCATGCTAAAACTGCAGAATTGCTGATGATAAATACACACAGTGCGGTAGTGTACGGTAGGCCATGGTCCCAACCTGACCTACCTCTGACTTACAAATAAATGCAGCTTAAACATTTTATCTTTTCACAGTTTGGGTAATTTAGGTGATCCATGAACTCACCCAACTATGCCTGCGTTTGTGAATAAAAAAAACTGAACAATTACATTTCGTCATGGTTAAGAACAAAGTTAAGTAAAAAAAAGAAAAACGTTGATTGAATCCAGGCCAGTGTGTCTCGAATAATATACATAGGATAAAGACAATATAAACATTCCTCAAGGGAGAGATTCTTAAAACACCGGCCCGGTAAAATCTTGTGTAATCCGTTCCCTTTGGGCGTTCCCATCCAAGCATGCAATCGCCTTTTCTTTGCCTCAGCTCTTTTCCGTTTAGTTTTTTTGCTCGTGTGCTGAACATCTTTACAAGGGAAGCCGTGTCATGACTGTTGTTTCAGAAGTCAGGAGACTTGGCTCGGGGAATTGGAAGTGAATTCACGGAATGTCCCCGTCATGTTTTCTTGTCGTGTTTATAATAACCTCCCTTTCCCCTCCCCCCCTTCACCAGGGTGCGAGCGAGAGTCCAGTCTCTCCATGTGGTTTTATGTTTTCATGGGAAATGTTCTGCGCGGAATCGGGGAGACTCCCGTGCAGCCTCTGGGAATATCGTACATCGACGATTTCGCTCAAGAGGACAATGCCGCCTTCTACATCGGTAACGTGCGAAGTCCCCCAGAAAACAATGATCTATAAAATATAATGTATGCCATTTAGCAGGCGTGCTCTGCCTACTGAGCTGCACAGAAGCACGACAACAAACATTAACCCCGTAGACAGTGTTCACACTGAGCTACATCGTCATGAAATTCTTTTTAGGACGGAGATGCCTCTCACAGATTCCTCTTGACTGCGATTGGGAGCATTTGCATCACAGAAGAATCGCCCTTTTGAAAATGTGTTTGAAGGAGAAAGAACCGCGTAGTCTTGTGTAGGAGTCTGTTCTCCAGTGCAGTCTGATGTTGCTCATGCCACCTCTTATTCTGTTCCACAGGCTGCGTTCAGACAATATCCATCATTGGTCCCGTGTTTGGTTACTTACTGGGGTCTCTGTGCGCCAAGATCTATGTGGATATTGGATTTGTAGACTTGGGTGAGTCAAGATATGAGTGGACACCTGACATTCCTGGCATTCAGGCACACCTGGCACTCAGAGGCGAACGTTCGCGGCAAACGTTGTTCCCCTTGTAACAGATACCCCTGATGTAGAATCTGTCCACCTGATTTGACCACAATCACTCCTTTAAATGGAGCACTTTGTTGTGTTAATCACCCCATTCATGTGGTCCTATGTGGCACTCAACGCAGCACACAGAGGGTTCTGGGGCCTTTCAGTGGTGATTCCTGACCCATTTGTCAACGAGTCGTTGCGAGAGTTAGTGTCAAAATTGTGCTTGAAATATATATATTTTTTCATTTTAAAAATCCCAATGTCATAAACCCAAACAGCGATGCAAATCACACCATTGAAAGGCCTCACCAAAAAATTTGCATGGAATTCATTTTATGGGTAAAACATTTTTAAAAAACCCACAGAAAACCTGCTACAAATAATTTACATAACCGTTTGGGATTATGCTTTTTAACATATAAAAATAGCGCACCCACCTATTTCAAGCACAATTTTGGCACTAACTCTGTCTGAATGACCACATGGCAATCATATTCAGTACACAGTATTTTCCAGGGACTAATACACCTTGCAGGTGTATTTATTGCAGTTAAATATTTGCAGATACTCACACTGTTCAATGAAAATTATTCTCCATCTCTTGCCGTGGCATGGTGAACACCTCATAAAGCTGATATACCTATAAATATATAAAAACACGATTTACCTATGAAAAACTATGAATATAAACAAGACAAGTGATACTCATTTAGTTAGAATCCCATCTCTTATATATATTACATCTATATTTGAATAAAAGTTCTAAAACATATTTCCTGCCTTAATCTAGGGACAAACATTGAAAATTAGGGCAAGCCACAAATGTTTTGATACAGGGCATCAGCGTGTTGTTAATGCAATGTGTCTGTGCTTTTGTGTATCTGTCCCTACTCAAAGAAACATTACATACATAAATAAAGACTTGCAGTTTGGTATTCAGCCTCTGTAGTTTAATGAAAACCAGAACCAACCTGTTCTGCCCTGCACTGAACTCTCTCTCCCAGCATGCCTTGGGGTCTTATCTTCTGCAGACTGCACATTCTCCTTCCCAGCATGCTCTGCTCTGCGTGTCCCCTGGCAGACAGTGTAACGATCACTCCGGGTGACGCTCGATGGGTGGGCGCCTGGTGGCTCGGCTACATCATCGCCGGGATCGTCACGCTCCTCTCGGCCTTCCCCTTCTGGTTCCTGCCCAAATCCCTGCCGGTGCCCGTGACCCGGCACGACGCGCCCTGCTCCCCCGAGGAGTCCCGCTTCATCAAGGGCTCCCCGCCCATGGGGCAGAAGTACCGGCCAGAGGAGGCCTCCAGCATCCTGGAAATGGCTAAAGGTAATATAATAATAATAATAATAATAATATTATACGCCATTTAGCAGACGCTTTTATCCAAAGCGACTTACAGTAGTGAATGCATACATTTATCAGTATATGTGGCCCCAGTGGGGATTGAACCCACAACCTAAGCGTTGCCAACGCTGTGCTCTACCAACTGAGCCACACAGAACCAGCAGGTAAAGACCCTGCTGAGGCCCAGCCTACCGCTGTGTCACTCAGGGGGACTTTGACAAAGATCTGGCACTTAACATTTAACATTTAACATTTTTACATTTACATTTTAGGCATTTAGCAGACACTCTTATCACAGACTTACACAGTTTACATTTATTTTACATACAATCCATTTATACAGCTGGATATTTTACTGAAGGAATTCAGGTTAAGTACCTTGCTCAAGGGTACAACGGCAGATGTGTCCCACCTGGGAATTGAACCAGCAACCTCTGAGTTTTAGGCATTTAGCAGACGACTTACACAGTTTACATTTATTAACATACAATCCATTTATACAGCTGGATATTTTACTGAAGCAATTCAGGTTAAGTACCTTTAGCTCAAGGGTACAACAGCAGATGTGTCCCACCTGGGAATTGAACCAGGAACCTCTGAGTTACAAGTCCAGTTCCCTAACCATTATACTACATGCCGGCCTATGTAGTGGGAAAGGAGAAATCTGCCCATACTATCATTTTATGCTACCTCTTAATTTCATGGTACCAAAAAAATATAAATCATATAAATGATTTAACAGATTAATTCAGTTTTATTTCATATTATGTATATATATATATTGTATGTAATAATGTATATTTCAGTATGCATAGCAAAATGTGATGAGGTAATAAAAACTAACACCATATTGATGATATATTTAGGCATTAGATTATAAGGGCATGTGTGTTTTTAATAACCTCTCAAGAAGCTGCAGTTACGTTCTGATACTCAAGCTGGAGGCACTCAGTCAATTCAGTCATTACTGGCAATTACTCAAATGAACATGACCAATTATACAATTAAGTGCCAATCTGAGTGTTGGTGGACAGGCGCGAGTCTACAGATGATGTTGTTTCAGAGAGGGGAGTTTCCTCTTATGGAAAAGTTTTTACACCTCTATGACAAGTAATGCAAGAGGAAACAACTACTTCACTGGTCAACATGAATTTTCTTGCATGGGGTTTTTCAACGGATTCTAGCTAACTTTTGGGTGCTGAATCCAAATCTGGCATTAGTTTTTGCCTATCACATCAGGTTTTTGAACTATGAAAAATCTTTATTTTTGAAAAAACAGCAATTTTACACTCTAAGTTGAAAAAAAAATGTTGAAAGGTACCTATTTAATTGTAAAACGTAGATTAGGTAGAGTCTTAACAGCAGATTAGGTAGTCTCTTCACAGCTGCAAATCACAAAAAACATAAACTTGTGTAAAACATGTTTTTATGACTTAAAACATTTGTAAAATTATTTTAAGGCCCTAAATTAGCCCATGCAAGAAAGAAAAACATTTTTTTTGTAGACCAGTGTTATCTGATAATGATTAAATTCAACACCAAAGTATAAAATATTGTGCTCCCTTAACTGAATTGTACAAATCATGGCATCCCATCAATAACAATTTTGTTTCCTTTAGGCTGTCAAAAAAACCTTTTCCTTTTGCTTTCAATTGTTTTCATAAGTTTGTTGAAAAATATCCACCCACTCATTTCAACATACCAGTTTCTTTGCTCCAGGACGGGCATGAAATGTCCTAAGGAAGTGTCAACACACATAGTTTCACAATTGAAAGCAGCAGCCGCCTACTTACAAATCAATCAGCATGATTACGTATGGGTGTGTGCAGCGTCAACTGCTGCCTAATCTACTACACTGCAATACGCACCTCATTTGTGGTAAATTAATGATCACTTGAGATCGTAATGCGTTGATTGCTTAACAAGTAGCTTCAAAAAGTCCTCCGTCGCCCTCTTGGTGTTGGAGGATGGAACTGCAGGTTCCTGACAGAGGTGGTGAAAAACGCATGCCGTTAAGTATAGCAAATAATTTTCAATGTATATTTCTCAGAATGCTGAAGGTAATGTCAAAATTATCATGTAATATTTAACAGTATTATTCCTTAAATTCATATTATATTACATTTGTTAATATTCGATTCCACCGGGGGCGGCGATTGGCTGTCCGCCCCAAGGAGGGGGGGAGGGAAGCCGGCAGGACGTTCGCTGTGCACAGGAGTGGCTCTGGAGTACCGGAGTTACGGTCGACGGCCTGGCGAGTGCCGTCTCGGAGGAGATGATACTTCACCTACATCACTATCAGTCGCAGGGCTACGGCAGCGAACTCACATTATGAGGGGGGGATTGACTTGAAAATAGCAGGTGTAATTGGCTACTAAAATGGGAGAAAATGGTAGAAAATCAGAAACAAAAATGTAAATAAAATAATAATAATTACACTGCACAGTGCGATCACAATCACCAGTGAGTATCGTGTCCCGAATTTTCAATAATTTTCATTTTTTGTTACAGGTTAAAGCTCTGGCTCTGTGATTAATCATACACTAATGACAGTATTCATTACTCTCCCTGTCAGAGTTCCTGCCTTCCCTGAAAACGCTGCTGGGAAACCCGGTGTACTTCACGTACCTCTGTGTGACTGTCATCCAGTTTAACTCTCTCATTGGCATGGTGACCTACAAGCCCAAATACATAGAGCAACATTATGGACAGTCAGCGTCCAAAGCCAACTTCGTGATGGGTATGTCAAATCATCTTTACTTCCCTGGTTTGGTGATAATATTGTGATATTGAGAATATTGAATATGTAACACTCAATATAGATAAGTATGTTTTTAATGGTGGAATGCGTAAATCTGGCTCTGGTTGTGCAAAGGGTTTGGCAAAATCGAGTTCCTTCTTGCATTATGTTTTATACAATACTTGGGGCTCAAGGTTTTTGAAAACTGTGAAAGTGGCTTGTAAAAACACTCTCTTGATCTGAAACTGGTGCAAAGATGATTTGATTGAGAGAGAAAGGAAGGGCGTGGAGCACTGATGTCAAAGTCGCATTTCGTAGTGCGCTAATGCGCTAAAAATCGCACATTGATGTTGCATTGATTAAGAGATTGGACGGCTCTCCCCTTGGGCGAGAGTCGGGGGTGGGGGGGCTGAGAACACAATGCCTTTCAAGCATCAAAAGATGTTTTCATGGCACTCCGCTCCATTTGATCGCTTTGATGTCAGCGAGGAAGGGCCCTGGTCTTTGATCCCGCTGGGAGGCGATTGTTCGGGGGGCCCCCTGCGCACCGCCCATGGCGATATCGGGAAGGTGCCTGGGGGGCCCCTCCACTGAACAGGTGTTTCCGTGGCAGGGGCCATCAACATTCCCGCCGTGGCCCTGGGAATGTTCTTAGGGGGCGTGGTCATGAAGAAGCTCAAGCTGACCATCATGGGAGCGGCCAAGCTGGCCTTCGGAACCTCTCTGATAGGCTACCTCCTGTCCCTCTTCTTCCTCGCCATGGGCTGTGAGAACTCCAGGGTGGCCGGGATCACCGTGTCTTACCAGGGGTAGGTCCGCCAGAACGCCGCCGTCCGCTTCACGGGTTATTTACTCGGCTCAGATCGGACAGGGCCCACAATCGCATGCATCGGAATCAAGGAAACGTGTTTTTATACACATTCCTTAACCATGAGTGTATAAAGTGTATATTGCATCAAAATATGCACAAGAACAAGTATTGTGATTGAAGAATTAATGTCACTATGAAGGAGGTTGATATAGATGATAACACATTTGGTATATCGACTGTATGCTACCAGCCTTAGCATGTGGAATTTCTGAGAACTAATATGCCCACATTTCCTCCACTGAAGATATACCATATATACACTCAGTGGTCTCTTTATTAGGTACACCTGTACACCTGCTCGTTAATGCAATTATCTAATCAGCCAATCATGTGGCAGCAACTCAATGCATATAAGCATGCAGACATGCTTGAAGAATTCAGGCTGTTCTGGGGCAAAGGGGGGGTCCTACCCAGTACTAGAAAGGTGTACCTAATAAAGTGGCCACTGAGTGTATATACATATATATATATATGTGAGATTTATGGGGTGGTCTATATCCATAACTGTATTAATATTTTAGTATTTATTAGTTCGCTACCACACATAAATTCAGGTCTTTATTTATATTATTGCTTGAGATATTGTTATATGAAAATATTTCCCCGAAAGACAGCGCCTATTGGACCACTATATCTCAAAAAGTACAAAGAATATCGCAACCAAGTTCAAATCTTTTTAATACAAATGGTCGACGTAAGTACGAAATAATTCAGAAGAGAATCTGAGAATTTTCACAGATTTGAGATGGAATGACCCTTGTTCTGAATCAGCCAATCGGACCAGTTCTTCAAAGTCTAATCCTGACCGTGGCGCTGCCGGCTGTGGATAGGGGTGGCAGAGCGCTCACAGAGCAGGAAGTTCCCCGCTTCATGGCGCCTGTGCATGCGCGTGTGAGACGCACAGTCCTCCCGTTGAATGACTGCGCAGCTCGGCCGCGCAGAACCGGTGGCTGGCTGCATGCACGCTAGAGGATGCATTCCCCATGCATGCACCTGGCGCATTAGTACAGAGGTCCCCAACCTCGGTCCTGGAGAGCCACTCATACTTATTCTCAGAACTTAATTTATCAATTAAAATGGTAGATAACTAGGCGGCGGATAGCGTAGCAGTCTAACGCACCACACTTTGGCTGGTCTGGTGTGGTGTGTGCGCTGCCTGTCAGGGATGTGGTTCAAAACCCGCATCTCTACCAGAACGGCCCTGGTCTTCAGCCCCGATCGGAGGCGGGGGCGTTTGTCTGTGCGGCTCTGGGGGAGGGGGAGGGTGAGCCGGCACGAGTCCGTCGAGGAGCAGGAAAAAGGCGTCCGTGGTAGAGTTCTGTCTCGGAAGAGGCGGATCTATCGGCCCAGAAAGAGTGTCTTGACCCGGAGGACGGGCGGCGGACTCGTGGGGGAGGGTGAATTGAGATAAATAGAGGGTATAATTGGCAACCAAATTGGGAGAAAAACTGGAAAATTTTGAAATACATTTTTAATAAAGTGGTAGATAACTCGTCTCAAATGGGTTTTTTTGGGGTCTAAACTGGTTGCTGATTTCAAGGTGAAAACAAAAAGTAACAGACTCTGCGGCCCTCTAGGACCAAAGTTGTAGACCCCTGTATTAGAATGTTGAGGGAAATTTACCTTGGAGCATCAACAGCTTTGTCAGGGAAAAGTGGTTTCACCTGATTTCGGATCTTGCATTTAGGGATGATTTCAATTAATTATTCGCACATGAGAACAGTGTTTTGTGTGTTAATGCTGCCAAGGTGTGAGGTAAGATCCTGTGATCTGGAGTGCGGCCAGTTATCACCCGTCTCCAAAATGCCGAGTTATTTTTATGTGCACAGTGTTCATTGCCATTATGCAAGTGGCACAAAATTGGTAGCAGGCTTTCTAATGAAGCATGAATTCATGCCAATGGAAATGTAGCTGCAGATGGGTCGACATCTCGTACAATTAAGACAAGGTACTGCCATACAGTATGCATACACATTGTAGCTCATTTACCAGATTGGCGCTCCATTTTTAAAGATGTTTTACTTGTGGCTCAGTGGCGTATCTGATAGATGTTCATTTTTAAAGATGTTTTACTTGTGGCTCGGTGACATATAAAGATGTTTTACTTGTGGCTCAGTGGCGTATCTGATAGATGTTCATTTTTAAAGATGTTTTACTTGTGGCTCGGTGACATATAAAGATGTTTTACTTGTGGCTCAGCTCGTATCTGATAGACGTTAGTGACTAATGACCCATTCGTTGTCTCCTTCTCTGTACATATGTACACAAAAAAAAGAGTGGATGGAATTTCTTACCATGAGAGGTCGCTGTTTGCAGACTGTAACACGGGCTGTCTGTGCTCTGGGAAGGACTGGGACCCTGTGTGCGGGGGGAATGGCATCACCTACGTCTCGCCCTGCCTGGCCGGCTGCCGCTCACAGAGCGGATCGGGGAAAAACACGGTGAGAGAGAGAGAGAGAGAGAGAGAGAGAGAGAGAGAGAGAGAGAGAGAGAGAGAGAGAGAGAGAGAGGGGGGGAGAGACAGAGAGAGAGAGAGAGAGAGAGAGAGACAGAGAGAGAGAGAGAGAGAGAGAGAGAGGGAGAGAGAGAGAGAGAGAGAAGCGATGGTACAAAACGATTCAATCGTGAAAAAAAATGATATAGAATTAGAAAAAAAAAATAGGACAATTTCTGCTGGTCGTGAGAGAGAGATGTGGGACAGGAAGTAATGCAAGTCAGCACAGTGACTGTGCGGTACACTTTCAAGTCTGACTCAGCACAATGCAGACTACTCAATCACTCGACTGTTTTGACTGACTCTGCTGTGGCTCCCGCTCACCTGCGCCCCCAGGTGTTTCAGGACTGCAGGTGCTTGGCGGAGGTGTCAGGCGCGCGACCCGGGAACCTGACGGCCGCTCTGGGCCACTGCCAGGACAGGGAGGAGTGTGACCACGTCTTCCCCTACTTCCTGGCCCTCTCCGTCATCAGCTCCTTCATCATCTCATTGGGCGGGACGCCCGGCTACATGCTGCTCATTAGGTCAGCAGTTAGCCGTGTCCCTTTGTGCTCAGAAACCGAATGACTGATATCTGGTTTCCTTCTGTATCTACATGAATAAATGATAAGAATAATAATCGATAATAATAGTTGTTAT